>JALPQD010000201.1:2055409-2166111 GCA_023101885.1 Typhlomys cinereus
AAAAAAAAAAAAAAAAAGAGAGAGAAAGTAAAAGCAACCCGAGATGATTCCTTAAGTCACCCTTGGACCTGCACAGGGACACACAATGTCCTCTGACACACACAAAAGATAAATGAATGAATACATAAAGTTTAAAATTAAAATAAAAACCCCCAATGTTCATCACTGGTAAATGCAGAAACAAATATGTATGTCCAAGGTCACAAGCATAGCTCAGAAGTAGAGCCCCTGCTTAGCTGCCTAAGGCTATAGATTTCAATCCCAGCATCAAAAAGAAGAAAAGGAAGAGAAAAGAGGAGGAATAAAAACAGGAGAAAAAGTGACACATCCATATATCTGGCAAATGAAGAACCATTGCTAATACATGTATCAGGTACATCTGCATGCGTGTATATACATACATACATATGTATATATAATATGTAATAGGCATAATACATAAGCATGTGGGAACAGCTACATGGTAAGTCTTCCCTAACATGCAGCGAGCTCTATTAGGGAAGGAGGAAGGAAAGGGAGGAAGGGGAAAGGAGAGAGGAATGAAGGAAAAGGGAAGGAAAGGAAGCGGAAAGGATAGGATCGGAAGGAAGGAAGGAAGGAAGGAAGGCGAAGAAGGAAGGAAAAAAGGAAAGGAGAGGAAAAGGAGGGGGAGGAGAGAGGAGGAGGAGAGGAGAGGAAGGGAGAGAGAAGAGCGAAAGGGAGAGAGGAGGAAGGGAGATGAGAACGAAAGAGGGGAAGTATGGGGATGGATGAAAGAAAGAAAGAAAGACGGGGGATGGAAGGAAGAAAAGAAAGAAAGAAAGAACGGGGGAAGAAGAACGAAAGAAAGAAATGACCCTCTGCCCCCCCGCACCGAAGTTTAAGAGAAAGGAAAGAGAGGGATTTAGAGAGGGAGAAAGAAAGAAGAGAGAGGGAGGGAGAATAGAGAGAGAGGGGAGAGAAAGAAAGAAAGAGAAAGGAGGAGAAAGAAAAGAAGAAAGCAAAGAAACGAAAAGGAAGAAAGAAAGAAAGAAGAAAGACAATAAAAGGACAGAGATAGGGAAGAGAGAAAGAGGGCAAGAGAGAAAGAAAGAGGGGAAGGAAGGAAATGAAGGGAGGGAGGGGAGGGAGGAAGGGAGGGAGGGAGGAAAAAGGGAGAGAGGAGAGCGAAAAAAAGAGAAAAAGAAAGAAGGAAGGAAAAAGAAAAAGAAGAGAAAAGACAGAAGAAAAAGAAACAAGAGAGAAAGGAGAGAGGAAGAAAGAATAAAAGAAAGAAAAGAGAGAAAGAAAAAGAGGAAGAAGAGAAAAAGAGACAGAAAAGAAAAAAAAAAAAAGAAAAGAAAGAAAGAAAGAGAAAGAAAAGAAAAAGAAGGAAGAAAAGAAAGATCAAAAAAAAAAAAAAGAAGGAGACAAAAGGAAAGGAGAAGAAGAAGGAGAGAAGACGAAAAAGAAAAGGAAAGAAAGAGAAGAAAAGAAAAAGAAAAAAGGGAGGAAGGATAGAGACAGGAGGACAAGGAAGGAAGGAGGGAGGGAGAGATGGGGACGGGAGCGAAAGAAGACGGAACAGGAAAAGAGAGAGAAAAGAACAAAGAGAAGAAGAAAGAAGAAAGCAAGAAAGAAGATCTAAAGAGAACGGAAGCAAAGGGGATCAAAGAAAGAAAGAAAGACGAGAAAGAAAAAAGAAAGAAAAGAAGCGGAAAAGGAGGAGAATAGAAGAGGACGAAGAAGGGGAACGGAAAAGAGAAAGAAAGAAGAAAGAAAGAAGAGAAACGAAAAGAAGAGAAAAGAAAACAGAGAAAGAAAAGGAACAAGAAACAGAACAGAGAGAAGCCAGAAAGAAAGAAAAGAAGGATCAAAGAAGAAAGAAAGTAAAAAAGAAAAGAAAGAAAAGAACAAGAAAGAGAAGAAAGAAGAAAGAAAGAAAGATAAGAAAGAAAGAAAGAAAGAAAAAGAAAAGAAAGGAAAAGGAAAAGAAAGAAGAAAGAAAAGAAAAGGAAAAAGAAAGGAGAAAGAAGAAAGAAGAGAAAGAAGAAAAGAAAGAGAAGAAAGAAAAAGAAAAGAAAAAGAAAAGGGGAAAGAAACGAAAAGAAGAAAGAGAAAAACGAAGAGAAGAAAGAAGAAAGAAGAAAAGAACAGAAAGAAAGAAAGAAAAGAAAGCAGAAAGAGAAGAAAGAAAGAACAGAAAGACAGAAAGAAAGAAAGAAAGAAAGGAGAAAGAAAAAGAGAAAGAAAGAAAGAAGGCAGAGCAAAGAAAGAAAGGAAAGAAAGGAAACAGAAAGAAAAAAGAAAGAAGACAGGAACGAAAGGAAGAGGAAAGAAAGAAATGAAAGAGATAAAGGAAAAGTGAAAAGAAAAGAAAGAAGAAGACAGAAAAGCAAGACAGACAAGAAAACGAAAAGAAAAGAAAAGACAGAAAGAAAGAAGAAAGAAGAAAGAAAGAAAGAAAAGAAAGAACGAACGAAGAAAGAAAGAAAAAGTAAAAGAAAAGATCAGAAAGAAAGAAGAAAAGAAGAAAGCAAGGAAAGAAAGAAAGAAGAAGAAGAAAGAAACGACAAAGAACGAAACGCAAAGAAAGAAAGAACGAAAGAAAGAAAGGAAAAGAAAGGAGTAAGAAGAAAGAAAGAAAGAAAGAGAAAGAAAGAAAGAAAGAAGGTTCAGTGTACAGGCACTTGCTGCTGAGCCATCGATGACTGGAAATCCATCTCAGATCTCCTAAGAGGTGGCAGGAGAGAACTGACTCTTGAGTTGTCCTCTGACCTCAAAACACACACACACACACACACACACACACACACACACACACACACACACGAGACGAAGAAGAAGAAAAAGAGGAGTAAGAGGAGATGAGGAGGAGGAAGAGAGGAGACAGCAGAAGAAAGGGATGACAAAAGGCAATAACAGAACTAGCAATGGGGATTGGGGATGTGGTTGAGTTATAAAGTGCTTCCTTAGTGATCAGCATTAACAAAGTCCTGGGTTCAATACTCAGTCCTGAAAGGGGGGGGCATGGAAATAAAATATTGAGAACATCAAAGTCCATAAGGCTCTCAAGAGGTGATTTCTGCCAATCACCTTAGAGTTCTCACATTTGGGAACTGGGAGGAATATTCTCATCTACTTATGAAAGACTGTAAAGATTATCAGATACAATCTAAGGACTGAGCAAACAACAACTGATCAATAAAGAAACACTACATTTTGACTGCAGTTGTAAAGGAAATGGGAGGAAGTCATTACCTGTCACTGAGCTGCTCAGGAAAACACAGTTGTCTGTTGGAACCCAACATCTACAGAGAGGAAAAGGAATGATTAAGGATTCCCAAATGAATGGGGCCCAGGATGGGTCCACTTTTTCTCCATGGCTTTTTTTTTTTTCAAGTTCTCAGAGATCCTAAAAAATAGACTCCCCATCCATGCAACTATGGGCTTAGAGACCTAAATCTCTAATAGAAGATTACAGCTTCTCAGATTGTAAAGTTAGGGTCCTCATCACAATTTGGATCTACAAGTCAAACCAGCCACCTCTCAACTTCGACTTTAGATGAGGTGTCAGATGCTGAGACGGAACCGTGCAGCCTGAACACTCTGGCTTGAGATCTTCAATTTGTGATATCAATAGATGAAAACCGACATTAAAAATCCCAATGTGAGGACCTGGAACCCCAAAAGAGCCTATGAACTCTTAAAAATCTAATGCTGGTATCTGATAACACAAATGTCAACTTTTTGACCCTCAAATATGACCCCAATCCTATTATCAAGATCGCAAACGTCTTTTTCTTGAGGCGGGGGGTCTAACAGGGTCTTGATGTGTAGTCTAGGCTGTCCTTGAAATCACTATATGTAGCCCAGGCTGGCCTTCAACTCATGAAGGACAACAGGCATGTACCACCACCCTCAACTCAAACCGCAAGCCTGAACATTGGAAACCCAAATCCTAAAGAACCCCCACTCCCAAACTTACCTCAGAAAAGATCTGCAGAGCCTCCAAATTTACCTCAACAAAAAAATCTCTAGGCTCCCAAACTGCCACTTCAGATCCTCAAAATTCCACCTCCATCCTAAAACTAAGATCTCACGAGAGTCGTACTGATACCCCGGAACCCTAAAACCCAAGGCCTATGCTCAAGGGAATGGTGATCCCAGACCCCCAAAGCTTCATTCTCAAGGAGCCGAAGTCTCCAGCTTCTCATCTCCCACCTCAGCACTCGCTGCGATTTGAAGCCCCGGTCCTCTCAAAGCAGACCTGGGAGTTCCCCAAAGTGCTGACCTGGAACCCCAACTAAGATTTCTAGAGCTTCCAGTTTAAGATGCGCCCGTACTAACCAGAGAGAGCCCCGTGACACCCCCAAAACCTTTAGATTCCAAAATCAGGCACACCTGACACAAATCTCAAGCCACCCCTCGCCCCCCAGCGGCGCCTCCACATCCTAATGGGACAGCCTAGCTCCCCAACACGAGTCACAAAGAACCTTCCAGACGTCTGTTTTCAGCCTGGACCCCCCCAACCCGGTCCTCGATGCCCAGTTCTGGCTCTGTTGCCCGGTGGACCTAGTTCCGGAGCGTGTCTGGTCTCAGGTTTCTCTTGACCGCCCCCCCAGGCCCAGGCGACAGAAGCAAAGCGACAGTCTGGGGATCCCGGGCTCCCCCCTCAGGCCAGTCAGGGGCTCCCCACACTCGTTGGCCACCGTCACCTACCTTAAGAACTCGGAAAGTGGCGCGAGGCCGCAACCTCTGCTTTCGCTTCAGGACCACGCGTGGAAGCCCCCTGGAAGCAGACAGCTTGTGACGCGCGTGGGTCCCGGGCGGCTGGTCGCGGTCCCCCCGACGCCCCGCGAGCACCTGCGCGGGGGTGGTTCTTAGCGCCCCCAGGCGTCGACCGGGTGCGAATGGCAGGATCCCAAGCTGCTGCGCGTGCCCGCGGCGCTGCGAGGCGAGGCCACGCCCCCTTCTGCGTTCCCCCCCCACTCTGGTCGCCGCGTGCCTGACGGGACCCCTGGAAGGCCCCGGGATGGGCCGCGCGCATGCGCAGCCGCGGGAGCGCGATCCTGCCGGCAGCGCCTGCCGGGGCGTCGAGCCCCACGAGGAGGCTGCTGTTCCCGCTCGCCGGCGTGCGGGCCAATCGGCGCTTCGCAGCTGCCCGCCTTTTCCTCAGACCGCGCCCCGTTGCCTTCTTCGGCCTCTGGACCACTCCACAGGTCTAGGGTTCCTTGCATGCGGAGGTGCCCTGAAGAGAGACGGGTCACTGCTCCCCCTTCTGGCCCAGCGGTGTCTCGTTCCCACCCTGTCTCTTCGGTGCCTACGCGATCAGGGACCACCGCGTGCCAAGCACTTGTCGGAGCCGGTGACTTGGTCAGGTCTCCTTGAGTGGGCTTTGTAGAGCCTCTGAAAAAGACAGGTTGCGACTGTGCGATGGCTCAGTGGCTGAAGCATCTCCTTCGCGTTCAGTCCTCAGAAGCCCCGTGCGCTGGAAGGACTCTCTCTCTCTCTCTCTCTCTCTCTCTCTCTCTCTCTCTCAAATGAAAAGATGTCGGTCGTTTGAGAGGCAAACTGTATTTATTTTTAATTAATTAATTAATTTTTGCATATGTAGGTGTGGGTGTGTGCGGGGGAGGGCAGGTGTAATGGTGGATGTAGAAGACAGCCCTGCGGGTGCCCTGGGAAGCCCAAGGGTGACATCGGGAATCATCCTGGATCGCTTTATCTTCTTATTGCTTTGTTCTGCGGTTACCCAGGCTCTGCCGCTGCCTTCTCTGCCTGGTACAATGTAATGTGGGATCTGGGGCTCGAACTATGGTCCTTTTACTTAAGAGGGATTAACTCCTGAGTCATCTCTCCAGCCTTTGTTTTATTTTTATTACTATTTGTGCATATGTTAGAGAGGAGAGAGAGCAAGCGATGAGAATCTTGTTACGTGATCACATTTTCCTGGAACACCGCATCCTCCTGCCCCAAGTGCTAGAATGATAGGAGTAGACCACCATTTCTAGCTACAACGTCTTTTTTATTTTTATTTATTTTATTTTATTTTTTCCACTCATACAAATTTTTGATAGGTACCCCATTCTCCTCTCTCCCTCCACCCCTCCCTGGATCCCCTTACTCCCTCTCCCCTTTTCCCCTTCCTTTCCCCCCTCCCTCCCTTTCTCCCAGTGCCCTCCCCCCCCCACACCATTCCTGGAGCATCCTTTACTGTGCATGTCAAACTTTCCTCTGGATCCTCCTCTTCTGATTGAGGTATAAGGACTCAGTGGCATTGCCTAGAGCTCTTTTTTGTGTTCCCTTTAGTATAGGAACACTATTGTGGTTGTTTATCCCTAGTGCCTGTGATCCATGCTAGCCTTTGGGGGGTCATTGCGCAGGTAATGCAAAGTCCTATTATGATTACTTTGGCCCTAACTTGTGTGGACTATCTTGCATATCGTTGCTCCTCCTCATCTTTAGGACTCTTACAATCTTACGGCCCCCTCTTCTGCAAATTTCCCTGAACTTTGGAATGGGGAGAGATTAGGCTGGCCTGGTTTCTGGTGATTAATGTAGGGTCTCTGATGCTCTGAATTATGGTTTGTACAACGTCTTTTTTATAGCATAAGGGATTTTGTGAAAATTACCGTTAGAAGAGGTGATCTCGCCTTCTTATATGACTAGAGTTCCTGGGGTTCAGTATGTCTAAGTTCAAACTACTTTCCAGTGTTGTTGTGGACGTAGACTTGATCTCTTATTGCCTGCTTTCAAGAAGGTGGGATACTTTTTTTTAGAGTTGTCTGCAGAGTAGTTGGTCAGACAACATGAAATATTTACTCAACCACAACCGCCCTAGGAGTTTGATCAAAGGGCGGGAAGATTCTTGCCTTCGTCGGGCTTCTAATGCGGAATGACTGGCTCCTAGTTCCTGGGATTTTCTACCTCCAAAAGGCTTATTTTCTTCATTTGCAAATTAGGATGTGTGGTCGGTAAAGAGAGTTGTAGGGTGGAGTTGAGGGATGGAAGGTTTATGGAAACAATACGGTACTGCCAGTTACTGTGTTAATGAACATAAGTAAATTTATAAACTTGCCCATCCTCGCTGCCCTCCTACGCCCCTGTATACCTAATAATCACAATTTCCTTTCCAAGGGCCCCGGGCCAAAAATGGAGAAGATTGGACTCTATTTCCCATAGAGCCTCGCGGGAAAATTTCCTGAGCCTGCGCCGCCAAGTGTCCCCTTCGCCTCCTGGGAGTTCGAGTCGCTTATTTTTCAGCACTCCTAGTTTCTTTCCCAGCCCACCTCCGAAGGTACCGTGCTGCATGCTGGGAATTGTAGTCCATGGCCACCGGTACTCTAATTCCCAGCGGGCTTCGGGGCGAGAACCCGGAAGGGGAGGCTGGAGAGGAGCGAGTGGGGGAAACCCGCGGAGTCGAAGGAGCCGCAGCGCCTGGAGATGGTGAGAACCCCAGGAGGGGACAAGGCGAGTATTTGAGAGTATGGGCGCGGGGTTCGGAAACAGAGGTCGAGAGCCGACAAGCTGGGACTAAAGAAGGGGCTGGGTCGTGGGGAGATCTCTGGGGGGAGGGGACCGGGAGGAATGGGAACCCGAGGGGATAGAAGAATGGGGGCTAGGGAGGGGTCTTAGAGGTGGGGAAGGAGTGGAGGTTTGGAATTTTTTTTTCTTTTTTGTGGGTGATGTTTCAGACCTTTGGAGTGAGGTTTCGAGTTGGAGACAGGACTGGACACCTAGTCAGAGACCCTGAAGGGAGCAGTTTGGAGAGAGATTAACTTGGGGTGGGGGGCCATAGAAAGACTTGGGAGTGAGCGAGATGAGTGAGGGGTTTGATGACTTAAAAGGAGAGGCCAACCGTGGATGCATTGGGTTGGGTGCTCTGAATCGGAGTTGTGGCAGCAAGACAAGTTGAGAAGGTGGGAGGCAAAACTCAGCAAGGAGGGTTAGCTTTGCTTCTGGGACCGGGATTGGTGTGGGCTGCTGTGAGTTGAGAAGCCTGGACGTAGATATCTTTGCTTAACCTAGCCAAAAGTTCCCGATAAGCTGGCCACCCACAGAACTCTGATATGATAAAGGCTGGAAGGGACGATCCACGTTACCTTGAGCACCCTCCCTTGCCCCAGTGGGATTTAGAAGACTAGAGTGATTTGTTTGTATCAACAGTCCAGCCTTCACATTCCTTATTCTGCCCCTCCTCTGTGACCTAGGCAAGTCTTTCTGTAAGCCTCTGTGCCCTTATCGGTGCCATGAAAAGAACAAGCAGGCCACTGTAAACAGCACAAACGGGAGGCTCCTAAATTGTTACTTTTGGGACAAGAGAAAATCCCAGTTTCAGGGCCATGGGTGGGGAGTTTTTCATCCTGGGAATGTGATTGGCCCTTACAAGTACTAACAGATTATCTCCTTTACATCCAGTCCCAGTCTCAAAACAGGACACTGGTCTGGGCACATGTAGTGTCTGATGATGTCACAGCTCAGAAGTATACAGGTGCCACCCCATGGTCACTTGCTGTCATGGTTACTTAACTGCCAGTACTGTTTTTGCAAAATACCTAGCTTTGTTATAAATGTTTTTTCTTATTAACTTAGGGAATTCTGAGGGCATCTCTGAGGAGTAGGTACACCATTTTACAGCGAGGAAATGGAGGCACAGAGAAGTTAAGCAACCTTCCTAAGGTCAGCCAGCATTAAGTGGTACGTGCAGGATTCCAACCCAGGCCTGAATCTGCTTTTGCTGCTATATCCTAGCCCCTCTCCTTGTACTGAAGTATGATAGGGTGAGGAGGAACAGAGGCCAAAGCCGCTCGCAGGATTTTAATTCTGTCATTTACTTGCTATATGACCATGGGCTAGTTCTTTGAACCCTTTCCACCTATTAAATGGGATTCCCATCCTTGGAAGGTTCCAGGGTCTAGGAAGAAAATACTTGGAAAGTCCTTGACTCTTAAGTGCTCAGTACACATGTGCTGTTGTCTTAGACTCACTCTATAGCCCAGGCTAGCCTTAGTCATCCTTCTCAGGGCCCCAGTGTTGGAATTACAAGTCTAATCCACTGCACTATACCTGGCTGTTTGTTTTTTGACAGGGTCTCATGTGTCGGAGACTGGCCCCCAACAGCTGAGGATGGCCTTGAAACTTCTGATCCTCCTTCTTCCACCTCTCAAAGTGCTGAGATTACAGGTCTGCATCACCTCGTTTATACAGTGCTCAGGATGGAACCCAGGGCTTGGTGCATGCTAGGCAAGAGGCTACCGACTACACATCATCCCTAGCCCATGGTTTGGTTTGGTTCCGAACATGAATGAGAAACAGATTTGACAGAGAAGGCAGGAGAGAGGGACCAGTCAGAGAAGATGTGAGAATGCCTTCTCATCTTCTGTCCTTCCCAAGTCACTCCCTTTTCCTCATCTTGCTAGTTGCCCATCCTTTTTTACCCCTCCTTCCCCTCCCAATTCCCAAGCTCCTAATTCTAAGCAAGACTCCTAGAGATGTGCTCAGAAACTCAATCTTCCCTAGTCAAATATTAATAATTCACTTGTCGAGTTTGGCCCATTTCCAGGTATTTCAGTGAATAAGAAATATTCCTACAACGGAGTTGTTGATTTGTCTTGGTTGAGATTATGTTTTTACTGTTGTTGTTGTTATTGTTCTTGATAACCCCTCTAACATTTTAGTCATTGAGGTTTCCTTGGGGAGTGTAGCAACTTTGTAATTCACCTTAAAACAGTTTGGTTTTCAGTGTGTGAATTCCCTGGCAGGATAGTAGAACTTGTGGTTAAAAGCTCTGGTGTCAAATGGATCCAGGCTCCACGTCTCTGAGTAGGCTGCTTTCCCACTCTGGCCTCAGTATGTAAAATGGGACCACATTCAATCTGTGAAATTTTCCTAAGAAGTTGACAAGGCCATGCCTCTCAGATGCTCAGTGTGCTCAGAATAAGTGTAAGGTGATTCTTTTGTGATTCTTTTCTTTTTTTCCTTCTTTCAAAAAGAAAGGTTTTTTTTTTGTTGTTTTGTTTTGTTTTGTTTTACTTAGTGTGATGGAAGGATCTGTAAGCCCAGCGCTTAGGAGGCAGAGGCAAGAGGATCGCAAAAATGAGGTCATCCTTAGCTACATGGCAAGTTCGAGGCCAGCCTGAGCTGCATGACTCACTGGCTGGAAAACAAAACCAAAGAAAGGAAAAATAATAAAAATGAACCTTTGGACCTCAGTTTTTTGTTTTAGAAATTGAGGGTTTGTTGGTCTGAAGAGATGGCTTAGGGGTTAAAGCCTTTGCCTCATAAGCAAAGGGACCTGAGTTCAGATTCCTAGATCCCATGTGAAAACACCAGGAGGATATGGCAATGGCCTGCAATTAGACCCTGAAAAGCAGAGCCTGAGAAACTCCAGAACAAAGGAATAAGGAGGTAGAATCATCTCCAGGATGATTCTTTATGTCACCCTTGGATCTCCACAGGCATACACAAACTCATGTGCTATCTCATGTACACACACACACACACACAGGCACACACACAGACACGTACACACACATGCACGAGAGGGGGGAGGGGGAGAGTAGTCTACAGGTGTTACCGGACCACCCCCTAGGTGCCAGGGCCTGGACCTGGTATGTGCTGTCCTCTGCCCTCTGGGAGTACTCCATTGTCACATGTCAAGGAAGGTTTGGTGGTGCTTCTGGCCCTGTGTTCAACTTCCAGGTTCTTTCGGTCTCTGCTCCCAGTTCAGCTTTACCTCCTTATACTCCTTTTGCCCTTGCATCATTGTACTATTTGGTTTGGAAGAAAGTTGCGCATCTCTCACTTGTCACAGCTGGTTGAGCTGACACTTTATAAAAAAAAAAAACAAACTTGCCTTAATTTGTTTCTGTCTTAGAAAATGAGTCAGATTTCCAAGTTCTTTTACTTTTTCTTTGTTTTTACTCCCTTTCCCTCTTCCCAGGGACTGTTTCTATAATAGGCTAGCCTCAAATTTGCTGTCCTCCGGCTGGAGAGATGGCTCAGGGGTTAAGACTCTGCCTCAAAAGTAGAAGTTCTGAGTTCTGATCCCAGGTCCACATAAAAACACCAGGTGGAAATGGCATGCACTTCTGGCCCTGATGGGCAGAGCCTGGAAAATCTCAGAGCAAAACAAAAAGGAGATAGAAGCAATCCAGGATGATTCCTGAGTCACCCTTGGGCCTCCACAGGTACACACATACACACACACAAACATACAATTAAAATAAATAAACTTAAAAAAAAATGCTGTCCTGAGAGAGAAGTATATGCATACTATGGTATACAGGTGGAGGACAGAGGACAACTTTCAGAAGACAGTTCTCTTCTACTGTGTGGGCTTCTGTGGATCAAACTCAGGTCACCAACTTTGCAAGCAGGAATCTTACCCACTAAGCCATCTTGCAGCCCCTTACCTTATTTTTCTTTCCATTTTTTAAAAATGTTATTTAATTTGAAAGAGGTGAGAGACAGAAAGAGAGAGAGAGAGAGAAGAACATGTATGCTATAGTTCACAGATAAAGGGCAGAAGACAACTTTCAGAAATTAGTTTTCTATCCTGTGGGTTCCCAGGGATTGAACTCAGGTGATCAGGTTTGCACATAGGTCCTTTACCTACTAAACTTGAAGCTCCTTGTTTTTGTTTTGTTTTGTTTCTTCTTGTAATTTTTAGACTGGGTTCTTGTCATGTAGCTCAGGGTGATATTGAACTCAGTATGTGGCCATGGCTGGGAATATGGTTCCATGCAAACATGAGGATCAGAGTTCAGATCCCCAGATCCCACATAAAACCCAGACATAGTAACCCCAGCATGCCTACGGGAAATGGGAGGCAGAGCTCCAAGAATGTCCAGAAGCTGGCAAGCCAGCCAGCCTGGCTTACACAGCAGCAGCAAAGAAACCCAGTCTCAAACCAAGTGAAAAGGAACAATACCTGAAGCGTGTCCTCTGCCTCTACACACATGCAGTGACACTCGTGTTCTCATACTCATACACATACACGTCACACACACATGTATCCCATAATGACCCTGAATGATCCTCTTGCCTTCACCTCCCAAGTGCTGAAGTCATAAGCAAACATTACCATGTTCAACATCTTTTTCCTTTTTTAATTTAATTTTCTAAAAATATTCTTTTATTTCATAGCATGGTGCGTGTATGGTGTGTGTGTGTGTGTGTTTGTTTGTGTTTATCAGAGGGTATCATGTATTCCTGTGGAGGACTGAGGGCTGACTTTGGGAATCATCCTGGATTGCTTCTACCTCCTTTTTGCTTTGCTCTGGGATTTTCCAGGCTCCGCCCACCAAGACCATCTCCCTTTCCACCTGGTGTTTTTATGTGGGACCTGGGATTCGAACTCAGGACCTTCTGCTTTTGAGGCAGAGGCTTAACCCATAAGCCATTTTTCCAGCCCTATTTTTCTTTTCTTAAAAACCTTTGTTTTTCGCCTGTGCTTGTCTGAAACTTACTTACAACATAGCATGTACACATGTGTGTGTTCTTGTGTGTGAATGCATATGAAGATCAGAGGTAATCCTCATTTGTCTTTATGTGTGTGTATGTGTGTGAGAGACAGAGAGAGAAAAACAGACAACAGACAGAAAGGGTGCTGTGTGCTATGGCATGTGTATTAAAGGCAGAAGAAACTTTGCGTATCATACCTCACCTACCACCTTGTTTAAGACAGGGTCTCTCTTTTGTTCACAACATATTGCATACACCATGCTGGCTGCTCCATGAGCTTCTAGGGGTTCTCCTGTCTCCACCTCCTGTCTTGCTGGGATTGCAAATGTGTCTTACTTTCAGGAGGATTTGGGGATTCAAACTCAGATTTGAGTGGCAAGCATTTCACCCTCTGAGCTATCTTCCCAGCCTCACCTTGAATTTTGAGACTATTTCATTGGGACCTGGGGCTCCACAATAGGCTAGGCTGGCTGGTCAGTGAGTCCCCAGGCTCTGCCTCTCTTGTCTCAACATTGGGATTACAAGCATACCATCCCTCTTTTTTTAAATGAGTTCTAGAATCAAATTGACATCCTAATGTGTGCATGGCAAGCTCTTAGCAACTGAGCTATTACCTATCTACTTCCGCCCTAGCCCTCTATTTTATTTGTGTATGAGATATGTGTGTGAATGTATGAGTTCCATGTGTGTGGATGCATATGCCTGTATGTAGGCAAGTACACATGCATGCATGTGAGTGTGTGAGCTTATGTGTGTCTGGAAGCCCAAGTTTGATATAGGGAATCATCCTCAATCACCCCTTCACAATCTTCATCTTTTTTTTTTTTTTCTTTTTGCATGTGTAGGTATGAGGACATTCTGTGTATATACGTATGAAGGCCCAAGGATGACTTTGGGAATCATCCTGGATTGCTTCTACATCCTTTTTGCTTTATTTAGAAATTTCCCAGGTTCTGTCTTCCAGGATTAGAAGTGCAGGCTGCTGCCATTTCTGCCACCTGGGATCCAAACTCAGGTCCTTTTGCTTTTGAGGCAAAGGCTCAATCCCTGAGCCTTCTCTCTAGCCTTTTTTTTTTTTTTTTTTTTTTTTAATACAGAATCACTAATCAAATCCAGAGTTTGCCAATAATTCTAGTCTGGCTAGCCAGCTTGCTCTGTGGATTCCCAGTCTCTACCTTCAGGCTTGAATTACAGGCGGGCCACTATACCCACCCCACATTTTACATGGGATCTGGAGATCTCTTGTTCTTGGGTGGCATGTACTTTAACCACTGAGCCATCTCTGAAGCTGTTACCCTTCTTTTTGAGCCAGGGTTTCACTTAGTAGCTCTGAATGACTTCAGACTCACAGGATTCTCTTGCCTTAGCCTCCCAAGTACAGGCATGGTGTCCCATGTCTCTGAAATATGTGTGCGTGTGTACATGCATGTGTGTTTCCATTTATAGTGGCTATTTCTAGTCGGTGTGGCAAAAAAGCAGAATCTTCCTAAAAGCTTCACAACATCCTCACCTACCGCCCTCATTTGAAATCCCACCCTTACCCAGCCCTATCCCCTCACCTGGGAGATTTGCTTGTTTCCACTGAGAAACTGTGTATTTCACTGTCCTTCCTCCAATTATTGTGTCAACTCTTTGAGGACAAGGACTTCTGTGTCTGGCTCCCTTTGTATCCCTGATGCCTGGAACTGTCTTTTCAGGATGGCAAGTATAGGTGTGTGTCGGGGGGTGTCTTTTGTGGGCCAAAGGGTGACATCGGGAATTATCGTGGATTGTTCTATCTCCTTATTGCTTTGCTCTGGGGGTTTTCCAGGCTCTGCTTTCCAGGACCAGAAGTGCAGGCTGCCACCATCTCCTCCTAGATTTTTTGCTTGTGAAGCAAGTCTTAATCTCTGAGCCATCTCTCCACCTTTACAATAGCAAGTTTTATGGCCATCTCTTCAGTGAGTCAGCAAGGACCAGGATCTTTGATTTGTTTGTTTTTTCCAAAATTTATTTATCTTTTTTTTTAAAGAGCAAGAAGATGCACACATGCATATCATAGCATGATGCATGATAGAAGTCAGAGGATATGTTCAGAATTCAGTTCTCTCTTTCTACCATGGAAGCATCTGAGAATAAAACTCAGTCCCTTCTTTGTGGAACTATCTCACTGCCTGATCTTCCATCTTTGCCCACTACTTTGGTTTTTCCGAGTGATTCTTTGGGAATCACATAACCCCAAGTCAGCTGGGGTTCTGTAGGGAGACCCTGTCTCAAAAAGAAAGGGGAAAAAATGTAGTAATCATTAGTTCCTGCAGTGATTTTCTTTTTCTTTTTCTTTTATTTTTTGCATGTGTGTGCTTGGGGAGGCCCAAAAACGACTTTGAAAAATCATCCTGGATTGTCCTGTATCCTCTTTGCTTTGCTGTAGGGTTTTCCAGGCTCTGCCTTCCAGGACCAGTAGTACAGGCTGCTGCCATTTCCACCTGGTGTTTTTTATGTGGGATCAGGGATCCAAACTCAGGACCTTCTGCTTGTGAAGCAGAGATTTAGCCCCTGAGTCATCTCTCTAGTCTACTGTAGTGGTTTTCCAATCCTTTGGCAGACTCACACATTTATGGGTTTATTTGTTTGCTTATTTAACTGGAGATTGAAGCCAGGGCCTTGTGCCTACTAAGCTAATGCTTTACCACTGAGTCACGTTCTCAGCTCCTCACTGCTGGATTCTAGACAGGTGCTCTACCACTGAACCAAGTCCCCAGCCCCTCCTTACTGGATTCTAAACAGGTGCTTTACCACTGAGCCAGGTCCCCAGTCTCTCACTGTTGGATTCTAAGCATGTGCTGTGTACTACTGAGCCACACCCCCAGCCCCTCACTGGTGGATTCTAGGCAAGTGCTCTACCGCTGAGCTATACTCCTTACCCCCTTTTTAGTAGAATGTGTCTGAATTTCTTAGGGTGACCTTTAACTTGTGAGCCTCCTGCCTCTGCCTCTTAAGTAGTTGGAGCCACCAGGCCTGGCTTGTTCTTTCTAACTGATAGGTCCGGTGGATTGGAATCATCTAAACCCTCAGGATCTAGACATGTTAAAAACAGACAGAAGCTTCCTGGGCTTTAGTTTTCCTGCTTCAGTTTTCTGGCCCCATGGGCCCAGCACTGCAAAATAAATAAATAAATAAATAAATAAATAAATAAATGCCGAGGAGATGGCTCAGTGGTTAAAGTGCTTGCCACACAAGTAAAAGGATCAGAATTTGGATCCCTAGATTCCTGGCATGGTAAATGCCAAGTGGATGTGGCAGTCTGAATGTAATTCCAACCATGGAAGACAGAGATTAGGAATCCCAACAGCAAGTTGGCCAGCCAGAGTAGCCCTCTCAACAAGTTCAGCGTTCAGTTGGAGACCCCTGTCTCAATAATTTGAGAGAAAGATTAATCAAGGAAGATTTCCAAGATCAACCTGGGGCCTCAGGAGAATGAAGTCCAGAATAACTCAAAAAAGGACCAAGACATCTCCCGGGAGAAAAGTGACACTCTGCTTTGATTTTGAGCATAGTATTTCCCCCGGGGCAGCTGACTAGAGCAGCTGGCTCTTCAGATGTTCCCAGGAACAGACATGCAGAAGCTGGACAGCAAGCTGCTTGTTCATTCATTCATTCTGACAAATGTGTGCCACACCTTCCAGACTTCTTAGTTTTCCTGTATACACCGTGCTCTGGGAGCTTGTTCGTGTGCACATTTGGATTCATAGACTCCAAAGTAGCAATCTGTATTTCTAGCAAAATCCAGGAGACTGGCATATAACTGCTACTTTGAGTACACAGTTCCAAAAGTTGGAAACCAGTAAGCAGGAATGCATGGTAGCCCAGCCAACTGTGATGGTATAAACCTGTCTTTTCAAGTACTTGGGAGGTCAAGGCCAAAGACTTCAAGTGTGAGGCCAGCTTTGGTTACCAGCTAAATTGAACTGAGCTATCTCTGTCCGGCTGAAAGCTTGCTTTTTTTTCCCCCTCCTTCTTTCACATTTATTTGTTGGTTGGTAGGGAGGAGGTGTATGAAGGTAAGAGGACAGCTTCTGAGGTTTGGTTCTGTCCTTCCACCATGCAGGTTGTAGAACTTGAATTCAGTTCATCAGGCTTGGCGGCAAGCATCTTTATCCACTGAGCCATGTTGCCAGCTCATGAGCTTTTGCTTTAATAAAGGGAGGAAGACACTAAACCTTATAGTAACAGGTATTAAGGGGGAAAAAATGAATCACGGAGGAGTGAGGAGACAGTGCAGAGAGTGTCCAGTGGAAGGGCTGCAGGTTAGGTCCAGATTCTCACAGAGGTGATTTCTGAGCCCAATCTGAAGGAAATAAAAAGTGAACCCTGAGGGTCCTTGGGAAACAACATTTTGGGCAGAGGAACAGTGAGTGCAAAAGCCTTGAGGACTGAACAATGTAATCAGTGAAGAGTACTCAATGTGCTGGGTGAAGAAAGCTGCCCATCATCTTGTTTGGTCACAATGTGATTAGGATTGTTATTCTGACCTGGGGCTCTGGAATAGTGAGAAACCATTGAATGGAAGTTCTGCTCCAAAGCTGTAAGCAAAGGCTGTTCCTTAGCCCTTCTTTGACATGATATTAAAAAGAAATCAAACTGGTGGTGGTGGGGCACATCTATAACCCCAGCACTTGGGATGTTGAGACAGGAGGATCAAGAGTTCCAGGCCAGAGATTGGAGACAGGGCTCAATGGTTAAAGGACTAGAGTTGGGATCTGGGTTTGCAGAACCCAGAAAATGCCAGCAGAGTATAGGATCCAGCCTTGGAAGAGGGAACCAGGAGATCCCAGAGCAAGATTATAACCCTATCGGTGAGTTCTGGGTCTGATTGAGAGGGCCTTGTCTGTAGGAAGAGAGCTCATGGAAAGATATGGTATGAAATGACAATATAGAAAGTTCTGAATGAAGTAAGGAACCAAGTCTTGCAGAGGTCTGGAGACTGCTGCAGCCTGCAGGAACAGCAAGCCAGACCAGGAAGTGAAAAGTGAAGACAAATGACAAACAGTATGACGGCCATGTTGGCACCAAAGGTGGAGTGCGAAACACCCGCAGTGTCAGCTCAGCAGAGGAGGGTGTACTGAGACCCCAGGGAAGACAGAGTGAAGCCCAAAGCCCAGTGTTGTATAATCAGGACCCCTGATTTAGGACTCCTGCTTGAGCTTACTTCAGTTCCCTGTGACCTTGGGACTGGTCGGGCACTTTTCCTGTCCCAGTTTCTTTGTCCATATGGTGGGGATGGCAACACCTGTTGAAGGCCAGACAAGGCTAAGTAGTCTAACTACTATGCGTGCTAGGTTAGGTGACCATCAGGATCCACTTAAGAGGGTGCAGAAATGGGTAGGGATGAGGTTAGACAGGTTCAAGGTCTTTTTTTTTCCTGGAAGGTACTAGAGAGTCAAGGTAGGTTTGGTTCTGAACAGGAAGAGGAAAGGAAGGAAGTGTATGCTTCATCCATATTTTTCTGGTTACAGCTAGAAGCAGGCAAGACTGGGAGCAGGGTAGTGAGAAGGTGGCAACTTTACAGACTACACTAAAGTTACCCTTGGTTTCTGTTAGATCAGCATGGCCTAGACCAGAATGCACGTAACTTTTTTATTACATTTATCTTTGTGTGTGGGTGCACACGTGTGAGGGCCAGTGAGTAGAAATCAGAGGACAGCTTTCAAGAATAAATTGTCTTCTTCCACCATGTTGATTCTGGGGATTAAATTCAGGTTTGATCAGGCTTGGCATAAGCACCTTTTTATCGCTGAACCATCTAGCCGGTCCTATTATATGTGATTTTAAGTTAAAATAACTACTTATTGTTTTCCTGTAAAATAACGATTTAGTCAGGTTCGCGGAGCCCGGTTGGAAAGATAAGCCCAGTGACCAATACCCCAGCCTTGAATGCCAAGCCCAGCCCAGGGGTTTAGATGGGAGACTGTGGGGACCAGCACAGGGTCCAGCCTATTCGTTTGTTTTTTTGAGTGCTTATATTTTAGCAAAAGTCTCAAGTCGCTCTTGTATCCAACTCTGTATGTAGTCCAGGCTGGCGTGGAACTCGCGGCAATCCTCCTGCTTCAGTCTCTCCAAATGTAGAAACTTAAGGCGTGAGAAACTGCCTGGCCTGCCCATTTGCTTTTGAAGGTGAAACGGGGTGCTTGGCTTTCCCAATGGGAAACCTGTCTTTCTGCCTTGAACTCTTAATTCCCAGGGCCGCCTGGCACTTTAAATCTCCAGAGTCGCTCCAGACCCCTGTGCCAAGGGAACGTTGCCGAATCTGCCTCTCCTCGAGCGCGGTGGCCTAGGGCCGGTTCGGTTCCTCCGTGTGACCGGACCTCGGGAACTGCGCCCCACTCCCTTGCTTCTGGCTCTTTCGTCCCGCCTACCCGCCCCTCGCCTACTCCCTGTTTCCAAGTCTGGCCCCATCGCCAAGGCCTGCCTTATATGGGCACGGCTTCGAACGGCGCCCGCTCATAGGCTGAGGCCGTCACGCGCGCGTCTGTCAACAAAGGGGCGGGGCGGAGCGCAGCGCGCGCCTGCCCGCGCGAGGGGGCGGGCCCGCGTCCGGCTTGTGCGCATGCGTGGGGGCCGCCAGCCGTCCCGCCGCCTGGGGGAGGCGCTGCGGGTAAGGGTGCCTGGGGGGGCGTGTCTGGGTTTCGAGGGGTTTCACCTAAAGGGGGTCGGAGTACTCCTCCGAAGGAGGGAGGTTCCCTGATTTGGGGGTGTTTTTTGCTTTTAATTGGTTTTGGGGCGCTTGAAGAAGTTGCGGGGGCGGAGGGGACTCTTGGGGCTCCCCGCAGCTTTATGGACGCTGTGGGGTTTGGGTTCTTTTGTCACGTGGGAGGTTCGATCACGTTTTAGGGGTGTCCTTTGTGGTTCGGAGTTTTTGATGGGATGAGGGTTAACAGCAAGGATTCCGGGGCAGGACACCTGGGCTCGAGGACTTCCTCCCTTACCTGTGTGACCTGGGCGGGACATCTGTCTTCTCTGGGTGACACGTCGGACCTGCGGGGACTTGCCTGCTAGCTAGGGGTTAGCTAGCGGGGTTAGGAAGCTGGCAGCGTACACGTGCCTGCTATTGTCATACTTGCAGGTTCCTTTCAGGACCCTGGACTTTGAGAAACGTATTTTTTTGGCTTGGGATTCGTCTCACATGGGAAGCTTTTCTGTTTTAAGTTCTCTCTCTCCCTCTCTGAATGAATGGATAATGGGAGTGTTAGGAAACTGACCAAAGAGGGCACCTGTGAGCTTTGGGGGTATTGCTGTGATTTGGACTGTGTGAAAACTTCATTGAGATTGAGCATTTCTGTGCTGGAAGGGGTTTTTGTACTTTATTTTGATTTTTTTCCAAATTTATTTTGAGAGAGGGCACTCATCTGTGCAGTGGTTAAAGGAGGATTTTCAGAAATGAATTTGTCTTTCTACCGTGTTGTTTTCCAGGGCTTGAACTAAGGTTGCTGGTTGGGGAGCTTGTGTCTTTATCTGCTGAGCTGTCTTTCAGTGTTTGTATTTTGAGTCTAGTTAAGTAGAGGAGGTTGACCTGGAACTCTTGATCTGTCTCAGCCTCCTGAGTGCGGGTAATACAGGCATGTGCCACTACCAGGTTTTGGAGGGTTTTTTGGGTCTGAGTTTAAAGTAGGATTTTAAAAGGATTTAACTACTTGGAGTGGGCATTAGGATTTTGGAGATAAGGGTAGAGCTTAAGGGAGTGACTTTATATGTGTCAAGATTACAGTGCTGTTATCAATGTCTGTATTTTGAGACCAGCTGGATTTTTTTTTAAGTTCTTTTTTTTATTTTTTTTATTATTTATTCAATTGTGCGCGTATGCATGTGTGCGTGTGTGTATGTATGTGTGTGTGTGTGTACGTGTGTGTAGAACCACGGAGGAATTCGGGAACCACCGTGGACTGCCTCCACTTCCTCCTTGTTTACTCTGCCCTGGGATTCACAGGCTCCGCCCTACCAGGACCAGAAGTGCAGGCTGCCCCGGCTTCCGCCCGGCATCTATACATGGGGTCTAGGATCCGAACTCAGGACCTTCGCCTGCAAGGCAGAGGCTTAACCCCTGAGCCACCTCTCCAGCCCCCAGCTGGATTTTTTAAAAATATATATTTATTTATTTGAAAGAGGAAGGGGCAAACAAAGTGTGTATATGCTTGTTATGACACATGGGCCAAGGTTTTATTTTTTATTTATTTATTTTTTTATTTCCACTCATACAAACTTAACAGGTACACCGGTCCCCTCCCTCCTCCAACCTCCCACAGCCCTGTGTCCCCCTCCCCTCCACCCTCCCTCCCCACTCCCCAGTGTCTCCCCCTCCCATCCCTGGAGCATCCGTTAATGTGCATGCCAAACTCTCCTCTGGGTCCTCCTCTGCGATGAGATGCAAGGACCCAGTGGCATTTCCTAGAACCCTTTCCTGTGTTCCCCTTAAACATAGGAACACTACTGTGGCTGTCAATCTCTTGCCTCCAAGGATCCTAGTGCCTTTATCAAATGCTAGATGGGCCAAGGTTTTAGAAGACCACTTTCAAAAGTCAGTTTTCTCCCCAGCTCACACTCAGATCACCATATTTTTGAATAGGTGCCAGACTGGCTGCACTATCTGTGGGCCCATCTGGGTGCCTGCAGACTCTTGAGACATCTGGAAAAGCCTGGATTTATGAGCAAACAATCTATATACCACAATCACCCAGAAAGTTTTGCCCTATAGGGCCAGACGGTGAATATTTCAGGCATATGATCATTGTTGTTTCTATGCAGCTCTGCTGTGTTTGACCCCTGGCTTACGGTATGCTCACCTCTTTAATCCAGAGGCATGTTCAGGGTTTGAAAGTTTGTAGTGTTTTGTCTTATTTCTTAAATATTTATTTATTTATTGATTGATTGATTGATTGTGTGTGTGTGTGTGTGTGTGTGTGTGTGTGTGTGTGTGTGTGTATCAGAGTGCACTGTGTCCCTGTGAGGACCAAGGGTGACTTCTGAAATCATCCTGGATTGCTTCTACCTCCTTCTTGCTTCGTTCTGGGATTTCTCAGGCTCTGCTCATCAGGGCCGGAAGTGCAGGCCGCTGCTGTTTCCACCTGGTGTTTTTATGTGGGACCTGGGATCCGAACTCAGGACCTTCTGCTTGTGAGACAGAGTCTTAACCCCTGAGCCATCTCTCCAGCCCTGTTTTGTCTTATTTCTTAATTATTGTGAATTTTATTTCACTTCTTGAATTCTGTTTTATTATTTATGAGTTGTATGGGTGTGCAATGTGCCACAATGCATGTGGCAGCCACAGGACAACTTCGTATAGTCATTTCTTGCTATTTACTCTTACGTGGGTTCTGGGGATTAAACTCAGGTCATTATGCTAGGGCGGCAAGGGCTTTTACCTGCTCAGCAATCTTGCTGGCTCAGTTTTGTTTTCTTTTTTTTTTTTTATTTTTCATTTCTAGACAGGGTCTCCCTATGTAGCATACACTGGCCCGGAACATTCAAACCTCCTGCCTCCGTCTCCCGAATGCTGGGATAACAAACATCTATCACCATGCCCTGTCCGAAGGTTGTTTCCATGTTGAGATGCCTGGAAGCAGATGGGCCAGGAAAAGATGGAAACTAGGCATATGCTACTTACTGGTAAGTAGAAAAGAAAGGTGGAAAGTGGTCTTGTCAGACTCCTTGACGAAACTGCCACTAGGTTAAGTCATATACACGAAATTGTTATTAAGTTAGTTGTTATTAAGGCACCCTAGGCCAGTATGGTGTCTCAGGCCTACAATCCTAGTCAGTTGAGAGACCGAGGGAACAGGGTGGCTGAGATGAGACCAGCCTGGGCTACCTAATGAGTTCCAGTCCAACTGGGGTGAAAGAGTGACATCCAATCTTAAGACAACAACAAGGAGGCTGGAGAGACAGCTCAGGGGCTAAGTCTCTGCTTTGATCCCAGATCCCATGTAAAAACACCAGGCGGAAATGGCAGTGGACTGCACTTCAAGCCCTGGAAGTTTGAGAAATCACCCTTGAGCCTCCATTGGCACATGCAGTGCCCTCTGACACACACACACACACACACACACACACACACACACACACACACACACACACACAATAGAGACAGAGAACTCTATACTGAACAGTCCAGAAATTAGTGGCTGCCTTGGCCCCAGAGCCTTTGTGTTCTTCATCATGAAACCTTTCCCTCTCCTGGCCTTAGTTTACTTATTGCAGTTCTAGAAGGGCACATAAACTGGAGCAGGCCCTCAGATCCCGAGTCTATGGTTCTGTTGCCAGGAAGGACCCGCCCAGCCTCTGTAAAGGTATGCGTTTTGCTAGGTGAGCTGGGGATGGACGAAGGACTTACTGAACCTAGTCGTCAGATGCCCTGCTGACGAGCTTTATCCCCCGTGTGATGTGGTAACTCAATTTGTAATCCTAGTACTGGGGCGGAACAGTCTCATGACCCCAAACAAGGGAAGAGTGAAATTCACCAGTTCTGGCCACAAGATTTCCTCCACCCAGCCCACCTCATTCCTCTCTGTGGGCTCCAGCAACTGTAACTGGAATAGAACTGGATAGGGTGAAAATTCCTCTTTTCAGGAACTGACTAGTAGATGTGGAAAGAAGGAAAAAGGAGGAGTTTGGATGGGCTAGTACTCTGACTACAGTTTAAAGGTCAGGGCAGCAGTAGGCCTCTGGACTGTGAGCAAAGACAGTTGGGTAGTGGTTGAGGATCTCAGGAGTTCGAGCAAGCTGCCTTCTCCCTTTGCCTACCTAAAGGTGGAGTGGGAATAGAGTTTTGTGTTACTTCACTGGAGACACAATCCAGCATTCTTGGTAAACTCTCTCTGATAGAGCCATGCCCTCAAGCTCTTCCATGGGGATTCTAGGCAGGTGCTCCACTGAGCCACACCCTAGCCAGAGAGAATAGGGCCTGTGTGTGAGTGTGTGGTTTTAGGAGACATGGTATCATGTAATCCAGGGTAACTTTCAGTTTCTCATTCTTATTGTTTCTCCCTCCTTAGTGGTGGGATTAGGCATGTGCCACTGCTCCAGCTCTGGCAGAAAATTCTTGATGGTCTAATTTAATCTGTGCTCTCTGCAGGAATTAAGGTTGAGTGGTCCTAAGAAAGAAGACTATTCCCTTTAGTTCTCTAAACTTTTCTTCCTTGTCTCCAGGTGGCATGCGA
Source organism: Typhlomys cinereus (assembly GCA_023101885.1). NCBI lineage: Eukaryota > Metazoa > Chordata > Mammalia > Rodentia > Platacanthomyidae > Typhlomys > Typhlomys cinereus. The sequence continues at coordinate 2,079,025 of JALPQD010000201.1, forward strand.
CGTTCCCCCTGACCATCCTGGTCCTGAGATAAGGTGACTCCCTACCTGCTTGCCATCACCCTCCAGAATGGACCGGAGTAGCCTCTTACCCTTCCAGCTGTGGTGCCCCCGGCCATTTGGCACCTATTCCCAGAACCAGCCACGCACTCCTTCTGCAGCCCTCAAGCCGCCAGCCTGTCCAGAGCCAGGCAGTGGGACTGAGCCTGACCATGGGCCTGCGCACTCAGAGAACACACCACCCGCCTTGGCTGCAGAGGCCCCTGCCTCCCAGCATCCTCCACTCCTCTCTGCAGCAGCTGCTGGGGACGAGGGACGAGTCCTACTGGACACGTGGTATGTTATTAAGCCTGGAAATACTAAAGAGAAGGTGGCCTTCTTTGTGGCCCACCAGTGTGGTGGGAATAGCCGGGCCAGCTCCATGAAGGTCAAAGGGCATTGGGGTAGCGACAGCTCCAAGGCCAAGCGCAGAAGGCGCTGTCTTGAGCCCACCAAGGCTCCTCCAGACCCTGGAGGCCGAGGACCCCCAGCCGCTGAGGGGGGCCCCACCTCAGCTGGAGAGGATGTGGACCTGCTGTCTGTGGCTGAGATGGTGGCACTGGTAGAACAGAGGGCTGCCCTGGCCCTGCAGGGCTATCCACGCCCCACCACCCCAGCCCCAGTCGTCTTTGTGTCAGCTGAGCAGGGGGGGCCAGCCAAGGGTCTGGGGTCTGAACGGCGGTCTGGTGGTGGTGACTGCAGCCGTGTGGCCGAGGCAGTGGCCCACTTTGAGGCCCAGCGGGATAGCGCTCCAACTAAGGGCCTTCGCAAGGAGGAGCGACCAGGCCCTGGCCCAGGTGAGGTGCGTATCGCCTTCCGTATCTCCAATGGCCGTGAGCCCCGCACACCGGATGGCAGCTTATCCAGTGGGGGTGGGGGCCGGCCAGGTTGCCCCTACCCTGGTAGCCCTGGTCCTGGGGCTCGAGCCAAAGACAAGATCACCTGTGACTTGTACCAGTTAATCAGCCCTTCCAGGGACGCTCTTCCCAGCAACGTGGAGTTCCTGCTGGCCAGGGCTGACGAAGTCAGCGAGGGAGAGGCACCAACCCCAGCCAGGCCCGAGGACACTCCCCCAGCACCCCCTCCACCCCCTGCACGGGACTGTGGGGCGTCAGGGTTCCATGTGGATGTGGTGGTGACAGGCGTGGTAGATGAGTGCATCTTCTTTGGCAAGGACGGCACCAAGAATGTGAAGGAAGAGACTGTGTGCCTGACAGTGAGCCCTGAGGAGCCACCGCCACCCGGCCAGCTCTTCTTCCTTCAGTCCCGGGGGCCAGATGGGCCCCCTGAGCCACCCCCACCTGATGTACCCACTACAGTGCCAGGTTCCGACGATGCTGAGGGGACAGCAGACACCTCCCTGTGCCGCCTGTACCGGCATGTGTCCCATGACTTCTTGGAGATTCGCTTTAAGATTCAGCGGCTCCTGGAGCCACGACAGTACATGCTGCTGCTGCCGGAGCACATCCTGGTCAAGATCTTCAGCTTTCTGCCCACCCGGGCCCTGGCAGCCCTTAAGTGCACCTGCCACCATTTCAAGGGCATCATTGAGGCATTCGGCGTGCGTGCCACGGACTCCCTCTGGAGCCGAGATCCACTCTACCGAGATGACCCTTGCAAGCAGTGCCGCAAGAGATACGAGAAGGGTGACGTGTCACTGTGCCGCTGGCACCCGAAGCCCTACCACCACGACCTGCCTTACGGACGTTCTTACTGGATGTGCTGTCGCCGAGCCGATCGCGAGACACCTGGCTGTCGCCTGGGCCTGCACGACAACAACTGGGTGCTGCCATGCAATGGGGTGGGCGGAGGCCGCACAGGCCGAGAAGAGGGGAGGTGAAGCCTGGGGATCAGGGGATGCCAATCCTGATGACCCCTTCCCACTCAGCTGGAAGTTGGGGATCAGGACTGGGCCACCAGCCAACCTCTCATAAGTCCAGGCAGCATTACTCCCCACTAGAACTGAGAACAGGTTTGGGGGTAACCTGGGTAAACACTCTGGTTTATCCCTATTGGTTTTCTATTCTTCAGAGCCAGGGCCATGGACCCTCATGGAGGGTGTATTTTTTATCAGCATCTCAATTTCTCCTCCATCCAGCTCCAGTACCTCCTTCCCTCCCTTTCTACCCAGGGACCCACCAGCTGGGAGCAGACGGCAGCTAATTTTGGTATCACCCGAGGCTTCCCTCAGGCTGGCCCTCCCCTTCCTTGTCTCCCCCAGTTGTTTGCCTCCCAGGTTATGTTCACCCAAGAGGCTGCAAATCCCAAAGGTGGGCAACCTCTAAGTCTACCATTCCCTGGCCATCAGCTCACGGCTCAAACTGGCACTTTTTCATAGTGGCCTGCTATTTCTAGATGTTCCCCCATGAAATAAAAATCTCTTGTTTTCTTCTTAACTTCCAACTACCAGTCTCTCCTTTTCCCCTATAGGGGAAGAGGGCAAACCCCCCTCAAGTTTAGAACCTCCCACTTATTTAAGCTGTTGCCACCGACTCTCCTTTTATGCTCCCCATCCCCATTTCCCCATAAAGCTGTGAAAGCCCCTGGCCTCACTCTCAATGGCACACAGGGCCAGAGGGCATGGACTGTGGTCCTGAATTGCTAGGTTCCTCCTTCCACTTGAGGTGCATCTGAGGCATTGGGGTCTCAACCCCCAGCCACGTTTCCTGAGAATTCTTTGGCCAACTGGGACCTTGGTTTTAAGGCAGTTTGGTCTGGGATATTTTTTATTTGTTCTGTTTGGGGGTGTTTCTGGTTTGGGATTTTTTTTTCTTTTCCCTTCATCATGGTTCTGAAAGCTTCTAGCGTGTGGCATCTGACCAGTTTTGAATTGGTCCTTTCTATAAAATCAATATTTATAAGGCTGGGCCTAGACTGGTCTGTGTGATGTTGAGGGGAGGGGCTCTGGACAGAGAAAAGCTGTGTCTGCGGGCTGTACCTGGGAAAGGTAGAGAGAGAAGGGACCCTGAGCTGAGTTCCTGAACCCAGAATTATTTTTGACTCTTTCAGTCTGTCAATTTGCATTTAAGAATTCTTAAAATAGTAGTAGCTTGAAAAGATCATTTTTTACTGCTTTCAAAACCCAGTGTTTTGGCAAGTGTGCTAAAATCCTTGGGTCACAGGAAACAGGCCTGCTGGCTCGCCTTCCCAAGGGACCTCAACAGTGGCCCTCATGACTGTCATGATCCAAGATGACTAGAAATTCCTGCCATTGCGGTGCTGCAGAAGGGGAAGCCCCCTTCGTTCCTCACATACTTCTGAGCACTTCTGTGGACTCAGCCAGGCAGGAGCACACACCTGCAGTGCCAACATTCAGAAGGTCTTGGAGCAGAAGGATCAGAACTTCAAGTCATTGCTAACTTCAAAGCAAGGTTGAGGTCATCTTGGGCTCTGTGAGACCTTACCTCCAAATAAGACAATAGTCTCCTAGGCCATAAGGAAAGGTTTCAGAGGTTAGGAAATGTAGTCTTTTGACCAAGTGAGTTAGACCCAACACCAAAACTCAGAAACTTTTTATAATAGCCAATTATTATTTTTTTTTAATGTGGGACCTGGGATCCGAACTCAGAACCTTCTGCTTGTGAGACAGAGTCACAACCCCTGAGCCATCTCTCCAGCCCCAATAGCCAATTATTTTAATACAGGAAGAAAAAAAATTTTAAATGTTAACATGAAGAAAAAACAAAAGATCTAGAGGCTCAGGAGATGACCCCATTGGTACCTGAGTTTAATCCCTACTAGCCACATAAAAAGCTGGGTACAACAGTGTGTGAATGTCTTCTCAATTCTGGGGAGGAAGGGACAGGAAGATCTTGGGACTCACTTGTCAACCAGCCTCTTGCCATATCAGTATATTTCAGGTTCAGTGAGAGACAATGTCTTAAAAAAATAAGGGGAAGAACAATTGAGGACCACACGACATTGATCCCCCACGTGTTCATGTTTGTACACTGAGGGTTGATGGTAGCGTGTGCCTACAATCTCAGCACCTGGAATGCTGAGGCAAGATCAAGAATTCGGGTACAGCCTGGACTGCATCTGAGACCCTGTTTCAAAATTAAAAAAAAAAAAAAAATCACCTTAAAAATAGCAGATAGCGGGGCTAGAGAGGTGGCTCAAGCGGAAGATCCTGAGTTCGGATCCGGATCCCACGTATAGACGCCGGGCGGAAGCGGGGGTGGCCTGCATTTCTGGTCCTGGTAGGGTGGAGTCTGTGAATCCCAGGACAGAGTAAACGAGGAGGTGGAGGCATCCATGGTGGTTCCTGAATTTGTCCGTGGTTCTACACACACACCATACATGCACACACACACCATACAGGCACAATTGAATAAATAATAATAAGAAAAAAAATAGCAGATAGCTAGACATGATGTTAAGAGGCCTGTAATCCCAGTGCTTGGGGAGGTAGAGTCAGGAGGACAGACTGGAGTTCAAAGCCAGTTTAGGTAAGAGCCAGACCCTGTTTCAGACAAACAAATGACAAAAGAAAAGCGCTTAGAAATAGTAGAAACCACACACACACACACATGCGCGCGGGTGCGCGCGCACGCGCACATACAGTTGAATAAATAACAAAAAAAATTAAAAAAAAAAAAAGAAATAGTAGAAACCCCCAAACTAAAAACTTGTCTAGTTGATCAGAAAAGTCCACAGGTACAGGTTTTAGAAATGAAAATTATAGGCTAGCAAGATGGCTCAGTAGGTAAAGTTACTTGTTACGAAGGTCTGACAGGCTGGGTTCGATGCCTGGAACCCATGTAAAGATGAGTGATGAGAACCAATTCCACAAAATTGTCCTCTGATCTCAGTGGAATATTCAAGGTGGGTGGGGGGTATGCACAAGTGGAGGTTAGAACAACTTTCAGAAATCCTACTGTATGGGTTTCTGGGAATCCACCTTGGATCGCCAAGCTTGTGAGTGGACCATAACCCACTGAACTAGCTCATTGGCACCAATTTATTTTTTGAAGTTAACAGGGTTAGGGAGATAGCTGGGTTGATAAAGTGCTTATTATGCGAGCATGAGGACCTGAGTTCAGTCCCCATGCTTTTGGTCCCAGCACTTGGAAGGTAGAATCGGGAAGAGTAGAAGTCCAAGGACAGCCTGGGAAGCAGAAGGTCCTGAGTTCAGATCCCAGGTCTCACATAAAAATGCCAGGCAGAAATGGCAGTAGCCCAATTTCTGGCCCTGGTGGGCAGGGCCTGGGAAATCCCAGAGCAAAGCAAAAAGGTAGAAGCAATCTAGGATGATTCCCCAAGTCATTCTTCGTTCTCCATAGGGACACAGTGCTCTCACATATGTACATACACAAATAAATGAGTAATTAAAAAAAAAAAGTGCTTGTGGTCCAGTCATAGGGTCAGAAGCACTTAGCCTACAAGTCTGACAACCAACTTCAATCCCAGAAATCCACAGAAAGGTGGAAGGAGAGAACCAATGCTACACAGTTGTCCTCTGATCTCCACCCATGTACTGTGGCATGCACATGCCCGTACCCTCACACAACCATGCACACAGTAATAAAGTTAACTTTGTAAAAATTTCAAACCAATAAAACACGAGTTCAGCAAGTCGCAGCTAGATAGATCCATAGTGAAAGTACTCAGCTTTTGGACAGCTGATGCCTCTACTATTATTTTTCTTGTATGTGTGTTGACTTTCTGTTTGCAAGGCAAAGGCTTAACCCCTGAGCCATCTCTCCAGTCCTAATTCTTTTTTTTTTTAATGCATGGGTATGCCCCTCTTCATGAACCCTTCAATCGTGCATCAAAAACAGTACGGCTGGGTAATGCTGACACATTTTTTCAGGGAAGCTGAAATGTAGCTTGATCCACTCAAACCACAGCTGTACCAACTTTTATGTGCTTACTTTGGAAGCACCCAAAACTTTCAAAGAGCAAGAAAATGTGTCAGCTTAGGTTTGGGTCCCTTGAAGGAATCAGAATTTTCAAAGTATAAATTTCCATATGGTGTGGTATTCATGTCTTCCATCATCCTAGTGCAAAGCACCAAGTTTTTCTTCAATGATGTTAGTTTCTCCAATAGCCACAGCTATTCTGCTGTCTGTTCTTTCCTCATCCAATGCTTCAAAGCTGCCCAGTCCATCATCTTTAAGTTTAACATCATCAAAGTCCTTGTTCCTTTTATCATAATCTGGGCCCAAACAATTCACAACTCTCTCAGCATCACTGTCTTCCAAGTAACCCACAAACTGAATGGTCTTTACAGCATACAATCTCAATCAACATCTTTAAACATTGCCATATTCCTCAAAAAAAAAAAAATCCACAAAGTCCACATAGCCAGATTTCAGCAACACCCCACTAATCTGGTACCAAATTCTATAGCAGTTAGCCTGCACTGTTGCTGGTAAGTTCACAACAAATAGCTTAAGAGAACAAGGAATTTAATTTTCTCTTAGAATTCCTGGTTACAGTTCATTCTCCAGCTTGGCAGGAAAGTCCACATAACACCAAGGGCCGAGAGAACTGGCCACACTATACTCACATAACAGCTGAGAGAGAAACAATCTTTACTTGCCAGACCGTATGTCTGGCCAAGTGTACAGAAGGATGCCAACTTATTCAAACTGTTCCCTCCATTTTAGTCACCTGCTGGGGGATTAGTCCCATCCACCATTGGCTGGGCCTTCCCCATCAATTAAACTATCTCCTACAGGTTTGCTCTTAAGCGTAACTCAATTACATACATTCTCTACAAATATCCCCAGAGTTCGAAACACAAACTTTCAAGATGATAACCATATCTAACTTTAACACTCACCAATTAGGCCAGACTTATTGGTCAATCAGGGATCTGCTGGTCTTCACCTCTCCAATCTTGGGATTACAAGTCTGGCGTTTTGTGTATGTGTGTCCCTTTGGAGGCCTAAGGGTGACTTTGGGAATCATCCTGGATTGCTTCTACCTCCTTTTTGCTTTCCTCTGGGATTTTCCAGGCTCCACCCACCAGGGCCAGAAGGAAGTACAGGTCTGGCATTAACTGCATTCTCGGGATCCAATTCAGTCTTTACATTTGAAAGACAAGTACTCCACTGACTCAGCCATGCCCTAGTCCCTGAAGCAGTTTCTATAAGTGTGTAAATTTATCATGTGTGTGAATGTAAGCTTGCAGTGCTATGACACACATGTTGAAGTCACAGGACAACTTTATGGAGTCAGGTCTCTCAACCTTTAAATGGGTTCTGGGGATTGAATTCAAGTCATTAGGCTTCTGGTATGCATTAAGTGCATTTTGGTAGCCTCTGTGTATTTGTCTTCCTGGCAATCCTGCCTCAGCCTCAGAAATACTGGGATGATGTGTGCTACTACATTTATTTGTAGTTCAGCTTCCTAATCTGTCAGGAACTAGCTGAAGAGGTATCTTGGTGGACAAAAGCACATGCAGCAGAAGTCTGAGAACCTGAGTTTGGAATCCCACAAGCTGGATATACAGTAGTGTGCATCTGGCTGTTCCTAAGACAAGATCGGAGGCAAGAATATGAATCCCTTGAAGCTCACAGGCCAGCTAACCAGTCACATCCAGTATCAAATAACAGAGACTCTGCCTCAAACAAGTAGAGGGAAGTTCTGGCATTCAGGGTTGTCCCCTGACCTCCACACGTGCTGTACCTCATTTACATTTCCACTTGTACAAAGATGTGATGTCACATGTACACACATTTATCTTTTAGTCATTTAAAATGCTCAGGACTACACGTGTTCAGATTTAGGGCTTTATCTTTTTTTTTTTTTTTTTTAAAGACTGGTTTTTTTAATTATTTATTCAACTGTGTGCATGTGTGTGTATATGTGCGCACTGCGTGTGTGTGTGTGTCTGTGTGTGCGTGTGTCTGTGTATGTGTAGAACCACGGACGAATTCGCGAACCACCATGGACTCCTCCATCTCCTTCTGCCCCGGGATTCACAGGCTCCGCCCTACCAGGACCAGAAGCGCAGGCCGCCCCGCTTCTGCGTGGCGTCTATACCTGGGATCTGGGATCCGAACTCAGGACCTTCCTGCCTGCAAGGCGGAGGCTTAACCCCTGAGCCACCTCTCCAGCCCGGGCTTTATCTTTTATGTGTAATGTGTGCATGGAAGGCAGAGGTCAATGTTGGGTATCTTTATCAATCATCTACCACTGAATTTGGAGTATATACATTCAGCTAGATTGGTGGGCAGATGAGCTCCAGAGATAAATCAGCCTGTCCCCTCCAGCCTCCCAGTGCAAGGAGGTTACATGTCATGATACCCTGCTTTTGCATGGGTGTGGGGTCAGAACTCAGGTTAGCACTCACCAAATGAGCCAACTCCACAGACTCTTATTTGTTATACATTTCTTTTTATTTTATTTGAGAGAGAACTCATGCATATCATGGTTCACAGATAGAAGTCAAAGGACAACTTTCTACCTTGTGGACTCTGGGGATCAAACCTAGGTCGCTAAGTCTGTGCAGACATTACCCACTGAGCTATCTTGCCAGTCTCAAGAAACTAATTTTTATACATAATGAGCTATACTAGGGATGGGTGAGACCCAAGTTAACATCAGTAAGTTGTTGAAGGTGAATTTTTGTGAGAGTGTGTGTTGCCAGAAATGGAATCAAGAGCCTCACACATTGTAGTCAAGTGCTCTACCACTGAGCCACACCCCCCGGCCCTTCACTGCTGGATTCTAGGCAGAAACTCTGAGCTACATACTCTGCTAATCACTAAATTGCCCAGACAGTCCCTTGAACTCATTCTGTAACTCAGCAGGCTTTGAGCTTGCTCTCCTCTTGCCCTAGCCTGTGTTGGTATGCTCAGCTCTTCCCATTAAATCTGCTCCTCTAGACTGAGACTGAGATTAGTGGTCACCCACTATTTAATAGTACCCCATCTTTGGCTTGGAAGATAGGTGAATGAAGCAAGTCCTTAACTGCTGAGCTGATTGCTACCATCTAGGATTGTCTTCTGGGTAATCTTGCTAAGCAGCTGAGCATGCTGACAGCATATCCCACCAAACTCTGCTCATAAGGAGATTCCCGTGACTATTCACTAGTCCTATCCCAGCCCCACCCATGAGCCCTGTTCAGTAGGTTTGTGATGGGACTTAGTTTTTTTAAATTCCTCAGCTGAGTACGTAGACTGAGAAGTATCTTTTTAGTGTTTGTGGGGTGTATGCTTGCACGTGTATGCACATTCACATGTGCTAGGGTGCCTGTGTGTGCATCTATGGGTGTACTGGTGCACACATATATGTTCATGTACATGTGGAAGCCTAGAGTTGATATTAGGTATGTTCTTCAATTGCTCTCTGCTTTTATTAGTAGGGCAGAGTCTGTCATTTGAAACCAGAGCTCACCAATCAGCTAGGCTAGCTAGCCAGTGTGCCTTGGGGATCCCATCTTTCCTTTCCGAGTGCTGAGACTGCAGAAGCCTCCATGCCTGCCTGATTTTATGTGGATTCTAAGGATCCAAAGTCTTGTCCTGGTGGGAGGAAGCATCTTTTCCACAGTATCATCTCTCCGGCCTTTGAGATAAAGTCTCTTGTTGGGGCATGTCTGTTATTCCAGCACTTGAAGGTAAGGCAGGAAGATGGTGAGTTTGAGGCCATCCTGGACTCCAGCCAGGCAAGGCTACATATACTAAGACCCTATCTCAAAAACAAAAACAAAAACAAAAAAAACCCTCTTCATTGGAGTCTGGGAGACACCAGAGCAAAGCAATAAGGAAGTACAGCAGTCCAGAATGATTCCTGAAGTCACCCTTGGGCCTCCACAGTGCTTCTGACACACACACACACACACACACACACACACACACACATGCACACGCACACACAGAGGCAATAAAACAAAAAATTCTTGAATGGAACTTGCATGCACACTCTTACTGCTATCCACATAACGGATCTGTGTCCCTTAGACTCATTCTCACCACAAATGCTCTCAAACCTGCCAAACTCAGTATTTTCCCAAAGTATTTTCTGATGGTCTCTTGTTCTTTGAGGCACTTCCTCTTGCAGGGATTCCATGGTGAGACGCTTTGAGAACCCCTTCATTTCATCTTATTCTGGAAGACGCACACTGTACAGTGAGGAAATTCATTTAATGACGTCTCACCCCCTCATTTACCCCATGACTTTGATATCTCATCCCTTTAACACACAAGCATGTGTTCCACTTGGACAGGTCCAGGCTTCCATCTGTTCCCAGGTTCAGGTTTTGAGCCCCACATAAGAGTGAGGCTTAGACTTGTGCAGCAGCACAAGTGACATCAAGCATAAGCCACCCAGGATTCATTGAGTTGGTGGTGCTGGTCCTGATGGCATAACCTTTAGTCCCTAGAAATTTCCAGAGCCGCAGGGTTGAAGCCAAACTGAGTTCCTTCAGCACTCCCCGCTTTTGGGTGGTCCTTTCCATGTCCTTGAAGCATGGCAGCTTGAGACAACAATGACACACACCTTAGATGGGCCTGGCCGCCTCCCATTGGCTGCAGGGACCATAGGAATGTCCAGTGCTGGGCACGTCTCAGTGTAAGGAACCTTCGAGGCATCAGCTAGAGTCCCAGGTACTCAGCTAGGAACACAGCGAGGATTCGGCTTAGGTTGTGCACCGTGGGTGGGTGAAGATTGGCTTCAGTGTCAGCAGATGTATGCCAGACAGTGGGAAAGGGCGTGGCAATGAGGTGGAGCACTGGAACCCCTGAAGGGAAGGAAAGACTCCATCAGGTCTACTGAGGACCACTGTGACCCCAAGGTTCCCTCCTCCCCTTCCCTTAATCCCACATTGATATCTTCTGCCCTGGCACATATGAACTCTGAACAATGGCTCTTTGTGGCTGTTGTTGTTTAGGGGTACAGAGCATGTGGCACTAGAACAGAGACAAGAGCCTTGCAATGCTAACCAAGTGCTCTACCACAGAACTACATCCCCTGCCCCTAACCAATGAAGTATGTAAGGGTATGTGGCTTAAAGAACAATTCAATCTACTGTTTGCATGACAAAATCAAGGACCCAAAAATGCATTCACCATCACACCTGGGTTATTCAGTGCTGGGGATCAAACCCAGGATTTGGTGTATGTTATACAGACACTCAAAATAACTGAACTACATTCTCAACCCCTAATTAATCTTTACTCGTCTATCTGTTTTGAAACAAGGTCTCAATATATGTTATCATTCATTCTATTCTCATTCTCTTTCCTGCTTTTTTTGGGGGGGAGGGCAGTGCTAAGGATACTACCCGCTGCCTTGGGCTAAATAGGCAAGAGCTCTACCCCTGAGTCATGCTCCCTAGCCCCTCATGCTGAATTCTAGGCAGGTGCTCTCCCGTTGAGCCACACTCCCAGCTTTCACTGATGGATTCTATGCAGACTTCCACTGAGTCACACCTCTACTACCTCGCAGCTGGATTCTAAGCAGGTGTGCTACCACTGAGCCACACCCTCAGTTCCTGGTCACATTCATGGGCTATTTATTGACTCTCCTGCTGAGACTGATCCTGTACCAACTTATGCTACAGAAAGTGAGGCCCAGAGAGGCCTAAGTTCTAGCCTGTAGTAAACAACACAGGTAGGATCTGAATGTTTGTGTCTGTGGAGGTCCAAGGGTGATTTCAGAAATCATCTTAGATTGCTTCTATTCTTGTTTTGCTCTGGGATTTCCCAGACTCCTTTCCAGAGTTGGAAGTGCGCGCTGTTGCCATTTCTATCTGGCATCTTAACATGGGACTCAGGATCTGAACTCTGGTCCTTCTGCTTACAAGGCAGAGTCTTAACACCTAAGCCATCTCTCTAGCATAACCTGTGCCCTTAAACACTGACATTACATTGAACTCCTGTGCTCCAAACACTTTCCTGTGTTCACAGAGACAGGTAAACTGGAGTCCATTACTTTCTATCCCTGGCACTTTGTTCAGCACCCACCAAATGAATTAGTAAAGAAAGAAGTGACAGGAAAGAAGTGACTTAGCCTACATGAAAGAGGTTATATTTACTTACTGTGTGTGGAATACTGGGCTGAGAAAAATTTTTACATACATGTGATGCCCCCGCCTAACCCACTGAGCTAACCCACTTTACAAATTAAGGAAATCAAGGCACAAAGGTTAAGCAACTTGTCCCCTGTCCTCAGTCCTGAAGGAGACTTCCCTGGACTCCTGTTCCCACTTCTCCCTGCCCACAGCAAGTACCTCTTCTGAGGAAGGGGATGTGGTCATCTTCTACGGAGCTAAGGGCTTCTCCGGGTTGGAAGTACATCACTTCCTGGGGATGCGTCTGCAGCAGGTTCAGCCGGTGCAGACGCTTCTCTGGAGGGGGTTAGATAGCAAGGGTTTAATCAATAGTCAAAGGTCCCTGTTCAGATGGCAGGAAGAGGGTCCCAGAGACACAACCCTGGTCACCTCAACACCAAAGAATGTCTGTGTGCTGAAAACTGTGCTTCTGGTCTCACTTAGTCTCTCTGAGATTAGAAGAGAGATAATTTACTTAATCTACTTTATTCTTCAAGCCAGGGTCTCATGTCCCTTGGGCTGGCCTCACACTCCATATAGAGCTGAGGATGGCCTTGAACCTCTGGTCCTCCTGCCTCATGTACCTCCCAAGTGCTGGGAGTGCAGGTGCTATCATGTCCAACTAGTGAACTTATTTATTTTTGCACATAGCCCAGACTTTACTCAGATTTCAAAACCCTCTTGCCCCAGCCTCCCAAATGCTGGGACTATAGGTGTGCACTACCATGCTCAGCATAGTTCATTTTATCTTATTTTACTCGTTTTATTTTTGAGATAATCCTTATGATATAGCTCATCTTAGCCTGGAACTTACTACATAGCTCAAACTGGCCTCGACCTTGTGAACCTCCTGCCTCAGGCATGTACCACTGCACCAGGCTCATATGTATCTCCCTGTTTGCATTACCGTCATGCCCATTTTATGGAAAAGAAATAGAGGCTGAGAGGGATGAAGTCTCTTGGTCTCATAGACCAAGAAGAGGCTGACCCAGGTCTGAAAACAGCCTGTCTCACATCACATGACCTCTGTAGGCTGACCCAGGTCTGAAAACAGCCTGTCTCACATCACATGACCTCTGTAGGACAGATCTGTGTTTCTACCCTGGCTTCTAAGCCCAGGGATGGAGAAGAAAGGCTTGGATGTAAACACAGAGGATGTGCGTCCACCCCACCCAGCTATCCCTCCTTACCGATGCTTCTTAGTCGTTGGAACCATCGGACAGTTCGGGGGAAGTGACTGTAGAAAGTAGGGTTGGGGGCTCCCAGAAGATCAAGCAGCACAAACAGTTCCTAGAGAGGGAGACCAGGGCTGGAAAGTGAGACCTACTCCTGCCCTCCCTTCCAGAGCCCACAGGGAATGTGTCTTACGATAGCCTGGATTCTGGTGGGGCCGGGGCTGTGAGGTATGGACTCCAGGAGCTGGGCGAGGTGCCGGGAGCCATAGAGGGAGTCCCTGGGTCCCCATTCCTTCAGCGCCTCCTCTCCATCCAAGAAGAGCAGCTGTAGGGTCACCGGGGCTGCCTGTGGGAGCAAGTGACCACGGCCAGGGTGAAATCAGTACCTGGCCTTTGGCATCAATCCACCCACATATCCTGCCCACCTGTGCCGCTGGAATGGGACCAGCCAGATGAGCTCGTGCACACAGGATGCTGACTGGTCACAGGCTAAGGCAGCCTGGGTTCAAATACACTCTGAGCTGCTTCACTGCCAAGCAGACATGGACACTACTTAATGCCTTGTTTAGTTTTAAGATGGGTCCGGCTACAGAGCCCAGGCTGGCCTAGAACTTTCCATCTTCCTGCCTGTACCTCACAGCTGGTATTACAGGTGTGTGCCATCATACCCATCCATTTACTAAGTTTTCTTGTCGTGTGTGTGTGTATCTGTGTGTGTATCTGTGTGTGTATCTGTGTGTGTGTGAGAGTGTATTGAGTGTGACTGCATGTGGAGGCCTGAGGGTAATATCAGGAATCATCCTTGAACACTTTTCCAACCTATTGTTTTGAGGCTGGGTCTCTAATTAAACCTAGAACTTCCTGATAGGGCTAGTTTGGCTAGCCAACTTGCTCTAGGGATTCCCAGCCACAGCCTTCCAGGGCTGGAATTATAGGGGGGGGCGCTACACTCACTCAGCATTTTTCTTTGGGACCTGTAAATTCAAACTTAGGTCCCTTCCCTTGCATAGCAAATGCTTTCACTGCTGAGTCATCTGCTCAGTCCCACTAAATTCATCTTTTTAAAATATGTATTTATTGGTATGTACATGCCACCGTGCACATGTGGTGGTCAGAGGAGAACTTTCAGAAGCTAGTTCTTTCCTACCATGGGGTCTCCAGGGATGAAACACAGGCTGCCAGGTTTCTACACAGGAGCCTTTACTTGCTAAGCCATCTCACCAGTCCCAATTACTAAATTCTTGAAGTATCAATTTATTTGTTTTTCTTTTTTGGGGCTTCATTCATGCAAATCAAGTGTTAAACCACACTCCCCAGCCCCTATAGCTGGATGCTAGGCAGGTGCTCTGCCACTGAGTCACACCAACAGCTCCTCATGCCAGATTCTAGGCAGGTGTTTCACTACTGAGCCATGCCTCCAGTCCCTCACTGGAGATTCTAGGCAAGAATTTTATCACTGGATTATATTCTTAATCTTGTTTGTTATTATTATTCTGTGTGTATGTGTATGTGTTCATATGCACACATATGTGCCACAGAACACAGATGGAGATCAGAGAAAACTTATAGAAGTTGTTTCTCTCCTTTTACCATGTGGACTTTGGGAACTGAACTAAGGTCATCAATCTTGATAGCAAGTGCCTTTATCTACTGAGCCATCTCACTGGTTCCCATCTTTTTAAAATAAATAAATAAAATTGTGGGAAGTAACCCCATAGAAACCTCTTATGCTAGTAATAATTTGGAGATAAAAAAAGAGAGAGAGAAAAATAAATAAATAAATAAAGTTTTCCCAGGAAAGTGCTGAACCTTCAATCCTCCTGCCTCAGCTTCTCAAGTAGTTTAGTATTCCATGGCTGCATCATCAGGTCTGACTCAAATTCTTCATCTATAAGTGGGGTTTAATAACAGTCTTAGTCATAGGGTAGGATTTGAATCCAGGTTTTCAACACTGCCTTCCAGAACTGAATATGGGTGAGCTTTGATACTACTTTTTAAGCCCAGTTTGGTAAAAGAGACACACCCAGAGGCAAATAATTATCCATGAAATGCACTGGAACAAATGGTTCCAGGAATACAGACAGCACAGGAGACCACAGGATAATGTGGCCAACAAAGAGTTAGATTAGCAGGATGCTTCTGCTAAGGGTGGGTCTGGTGACACAGAAGCAAGGGAACTGTGTTCCTAGACAAAGGAACAACATGGACCAAAGCTGAAGCCAGAGAGCTTTGAGAGGAGTCCAGAGGAGTTAGCAAGTCACACAGAGTTCGGGCACTGGGAAGTTACAGAAGGGATTTAAGCAGGAAAGAAATGTGATGTAACTTACATATTCATTCATTCACTCTACAAATTTCTATCAATGTCCTATTTCTTTCCACACAAAATTCTTACCTAGGGAGTCATGGCAAGGAGCAAAGGAATGGTTGAGGGGGTGATTCAGTGGTTAAAGTGCTTGCCACAAAACAAAAGGACCAAAGTTTGGATCCCTATATCCTACAGGAAAAATACTGGGAAAGTCTATCCATAATTCCAGCCCCAGTAGTGCGGAATCTGGGAATCTCCAGAACAAGTCGGCTAGCCAAACTAATCCTAATGATGTGCTCTGGGTTTAATTAGAGATCCAGGCTCACAGCAGTAAGGTGGAAGAGTAATGGAGGGATGATTCCCAATATCACCCTTAGGTCCCCAAAAGAACAGATATTAAAGCATACACATATATATACATGTATATACATTCTGGTGGGCCCACATACTCCCACACACGTGCAAACACATATACATACACACGTACAAACACATATACATGCACACGTACATATGCAGGCATGCACCCCATACACACATATATGAAAGGAAAAATTAAAAAGGGAGAGAAAGAAAGGAAAGGAAGAAAGATGGGCAAGTGAGGGTAAGGGTGGAACTAGGGTAGTTCCCCCCACTTCTCTTTCTCACCTGCTGCTTAGCTCTGCTCAACATCACATCGAGGGCTTGGACCAGTTCCAGAAGCAGGGCGCAGGGCACAGCCGAATCTGTGGCCCCCACAAAGGGGGCTGAGCCCCAGGGGAAGAACTTGGAGTCATAGTGGCAGGCCAGGGTAAGGTGACGAGCAGCCCTTGGGTCCAGTGTGGCCACCACATTTGCAAAGTCCAATGGCCCCAGAGGGGTTGAGGCTGTGAAGGGATCCAGCTCCACGTGCCAGCCTGCTGACAAGCCCCGAAGGGTGGCCTCCAGGTACTAGTGGTGAGAGAGAGGTAGGAGGGTGGACAGGGACTGGGGAGGAGGTGAGGAGAAGGGCCATGTGACCAGAGCCCTGCAGAGCAGTATGGCTGACTTGAACGTCCCTCTCTGGTTGGTACATTTCTGGGTGCCAGATGTGGAGTAACCCCACCTCTGAATATAAACAGAAGTAATTCTGTAATTTTGGCCTGTTTGTTTTGAAAAAAGGTCTCACTATGTAGCCAGGTCAGCCTCCAACTTGCTAAGTAGCTCAAGCTGGCCTAGAACTAGAAATCCTCAGTGTTCCTGAGTGCTGGGATGACAGGTTTGGGCCACCACACCTGACTATGAATTACTCTTTTTGTATGTGGTAGAACTTGGCATTGATTTCAAGGTCCTAATTGCTGGATTCTAGATAGGTGCTCTACCATCGAGTCATGCCCCCAGTCCTTCACTCGTGGATTCTAGGAAAGCATTCTAGTGCTGAGCCATGCTCCCAACCCTGCACTGATTGATTCCCAGACAAGAGCTCTACCAGTGAACCACATCTCCAGTCCTGGCTTACTCTTAAATAGCTCTTCCTATATGCCAAATCCTGTCCACCGAGCCCTTTGAAGTCAGCAATGTCAATGAACAGTCCCATTTTGCAGATGAGAAAGCCGAGTCCCAGAGACTTTAATAAAGTCCAAGGGAAAGTGGATCCCAAAGCACACTATCTGAAAGGCAACGGAGTGAAGTTACACTCAAGTTCTGAAACCAGCCTGCTTGGATTTGAACATTTCCCTATCTGCATAACAAAGAACACATTGGTTCTCGCCTAACAGGGCTGTTTCTCACTGTCTCTAGAACACAGTAAACTTTCGGGGGGAGCGCAGGGGTCATTCAGTCTGCCATATGACTCATCTTATTCACACCAATCAGGTCCCCTGTTCTTCATCTTGGCTTTTCTGGGATCTTGGTCAGGTGCCTTTAATCTCATCTTCCTGCCAGACTTGTGAGCGGGGGTAGGGGAAGGAGACTGGAAATAGGACCCTTTACCTTTCTGACTTGGAGATTGCCAGGGCTACCTGGGGGTCTCACAATCAGCAGGGGACGCAGGAAAGTACCCCAGAGACGCTGTGGGTCCAGCTGCCCCACCACCATCCGCAACTTGGCTTCTGGAAGGCTTCCAATCAGCGGGGCCTTGGTTGGGAGACCGGAAGAGAAAAAGAATGACAACCCTCATTAGGGGTGTCCCGAGGCCCCCCCCCCAAGGAGGCCAGGTTCCCCTTGACAACACTGCAAGCTCTAGCATCGGAGAGTACTAGGATAAATTCTGGATTGGGGAAAAGTCCCTGGAAGCTCATGTGGTCCAGCGTACTACAGTCCTGACGGAAAACCGCAGCCGAGTGATGAAGACTCTCCAAATAGATGACCTGGGGTATAGAACTCAGATCTCCCAATCTTGCTACCCACACCCTTGGCGTTCTGGGAAAGCTACTATTACAAAACAAACCTGGAGCCTAATTCCTTGCTAAGAGATAAGTGCTCAAATGACGAAGAAAGGAGCTGCACATATGATACTGCCATCTGATACAGCCACGTTAACCCGAGACTCCAGGGGAAGAGGAAGGGGAAAATAGGGGCTCCAAGGACGCCCGAGCCCCCTGCCTGGTCTCACCCGCAGCTCTCGATTCCGCTCCTCAGTGCCTCGGTGCCAGCTGCTCCAAAAGATATAGAAAGCCACGCTCAGGGCCAGCGCCAGCAGCAGCAGGGGCAGCAGCTGCACGCGCGGCAACAAGCGGCGCTTAAACGGTGAAGATGGTTCCAGGAGGCCCCGTTCCCCGATCCGTGGTCGGGGTCGACCGCGACCCCCGGAACGCATGGCAACTTTGCCCGGAAAGCAATTGAGAACCACGGATTGAAGTTTAGGCCCAGCCAAGATCCGCCCCTTAGAATCATAAAACCAATAAATCACAAGAGTGACTGTACCACCCCCTAGCGGGACAGAAAACAAATGGGGATCTTGCATCCATGAGGACACGCCTCTCTACCTTCTCGGGAAATTCGTATTGGTTCCCCCTGCACTTCCCACAACCCAAAAGGGAGCGGGAAAACAGTAGAACCCGCCCCGAGGGAGGACGAACAGCCAATGAACTACGTGCAGCTGTGCGAACCATTAGCGCACCCGCGCGCGCGCGGCCACGCCCCTCTCGGATGTTGGCGCGGGATTGGTCGGAAAGATTAATACACGCGTCAAGGAACCAGCACTTAAAGAAAAGGGAGCGGTGCTTAGCCCCGAAGCCAGAAGCGGATTGGATACCCTGAGGCCACACCCCCATGAAAGGGTTGGCGGGTATTTGGAAATGGGGAAGGGTTTCCCTCCTTCAACCTGTTATCCTGTTCGACAGCGAGATCATTCGAATCCGACCCTCTTTCTTATTCTCTCCATAGCAGTGAACATTTGTCCCGTAAGGTCCCAAGTGACTTCGAATTACGCTAGTCCAGGTCTTTCCCGCCCGCGCCATTACGCAACTGGAGACGGAGCGCTATGGTAACAGGCCCCGCCCCCTGGCGTCCTGGCGTACGTAGACGTTCCCGGAAGTGGGCCGCAGGAAGCGGAAGTCCCGCCCTCTCCTCTATACTACGAAGCCGGAGCAGCGCGGTGGAGACGCGAGTGACTCCCGAGCGCAGCCGTCACCATGTGAGGCCGGGTTGGGCTCAGGCAGGGGCGAGGAGAGTGCGGGAGGGAATTAGCTGATGGACAGAGGGAAGGGCTGAGCAGACGCAGGGCGCTCAGAGATAAAGAAGCGTCATTTCCCTGCAGATATGTCTGAACGGGAGGGGGGCCTTGTGCGGAACACGAGCTCAGGAGACGGGACAGTTTGATCAAGTAACGGGTGTGGGACTTATCCAGGCAATTACTCTGTGGAAATGAGTCTTAAGGTGTGTGTGGGGGCGGGAGGAGAGGCCGAGCCTGACTGGCGCAAGCCTGTAATCTCAGGGGTCGCGAGTTCGAGTCCATGGCGAGGCCCTGCCTCCAAAAGAAAAAAGGAAAAAAGGGGGGAAAAAAAGGAGTTTAAAACGAATTGAAAAAACAAACAACGAATAAGGAACTTGGGAAAAGGAAATTCGGCCTATGAGGAATAACGGTTTAACATGGGAATTTACCGATATAAATTAAGCTCCTCTCGACTTAATTCATGTTTTGTAGGATAACAGCTGCAGTTGTTTTGGGTGTTTATTCGTTCAGAACATAGGCATTGCTTTGGAAACGAGGGACTCAAGAAAGTCAATAGAAGATCGTTGCCCTCAAGAAAATAATAGGGACAGGGATAGGCCAGCTATAGAACAATGAACATGTGAGGGCTGAAAGAAAAGAAAAATAGGGGCTGGAGAGGTGGCTCAGGGGTTAAGCCTCTGCCTTACAGGCGGAAGGTCCTGAGTTCGGATCCTAGACCCCACGTATAGACGCCAGGCGGAAGCGGGGGCGGCCTGCGTTTCTGGTCCTGGTGGGTGGAGCCTGTGAATCCCGGGGCAGAGTAAACGAGGAGGTGGAGGCGTCCACGATGGTTCCCGAATTCGTCCGTGGTTCTACACACACACACACATACATGCACACAACATACACATACATGCGCACACACGCATACACACACAATTGAATAATAATAAAAAATTTTAAAAAATAGTTAAGCAGGGTGAAGAAAATAAAGGATGCGAGTAAGTTAATAATTAGCACAGAGGCCATACTGAAAATGCAATATTGGGGCTGGGGATGTAGCTCAGTCGGTAAAGTGTTTGTCTTGCATGCACAGAGCCATGAATTCGATCTCCAGCACTCTATAAACTGGGAGGGGTGTTAACACTCCTGTAATCCTAGGACTTGAAATGTGGAAGTAGGAGGGTCAGGAGTGCAGAATTACTCATGGCAACAAGTGAGTTGGATGCCAGCCTGAGCTACATGAGACCCTGTCTCATAAAGAATGAAAATAGCTGAATACACAAGAGGATATATTGAAAAGGCAACACTTGGTAAAAGAGGGGAGAACACAGATATCTGGATACTCTAGCAGATAGTTGCTCAAAGGCACCCAGGAAGCCACTGTGGCAGAAAGTGTGAGGGAACATGTGTGTCCTCTGCATTTTCATAGTGTAACCCAGGCTGGCCTTGAACTTGAGATCCTTCTGCCTCGGGTTCCTGAGAATCGAGATCCCAGACAAGTGCCATCATGCCCAGTGCTGAAGGGTTTTAAAGAATGGTATGATATGGTTCAACATACTTGTCATCCCAACACTCCAGAAGCTGAGGAAGACAGTCTGTGGTACATAGTACCAAACCAGCAAGAGCTTTTTAGCAGGGCATCTAAAAGAGAGGAAAAAAAAAAAAAAAAAAAAAAAAAAACAGAGCAAAAGAAGCAAACAAAATCTAGCTGAGAAGCTATTGACAGTTGATGATTACCAGGAAAGGAAAGCCGCTGGTGGGTTGCCTATGAGCTGGTAGATGGCCCCATACTGGTGCATGTACTAATTGGACTCTGGGTTATTTAAGAAAAAAAAAAGGCACACGAGGGAGGACATGGAGGGGGCATCTAAGGGAGTAGGAGAGGTAGGTATGATCAAGACGCATTGTATACATATATAAAATTATCTAAAAATAGTAACTGACAAATCAGTATCAAGAGAGAAGTGATGGAGGCTAGGCCATGAAAAGGAAAAGCCAGATTGGATATCTCGTGGAAACAGAAGATTTGATGTAAGATGTGAGAGGAAGAATCAAGGGCCAGGTGTGACAAATCTCTGAATCCCAATACCCAGAAGGTAGAAGCAGGAAAACAGGTTGTCCTCAGCTACATATTATATGTCCTCAGCCTGAACTATATGAAAGCCTGTGTTAAAAAAAACTAAAGCTTTCCTCAAAGCCCTTTTCTAATTATTATTAATGCATGTATGTATATGGAAGCCAAAAACTGATCTTGAACATCCATCATCAGGAACACTGTTGTCCTCCTTTGAGACAGTGTGTCTTTCCTTGGCCTTGAAGTTTACCAATTTTTTTTGAGGATTAAGGTCGAGTTTATTAGAGAAGAGAAAGGTTAGAACTCATGGACTCCAGACGTGGAGTGCCAAGAGGGGGGGCTAGGGCACCCTGGAGAACTCACAGTGCCTAGGCATGGAATCCATGAGGAGCGAGGAGTAAATGGACTCACGGCACTGGAGTGCCATGAGGAGCTAGGGCGCCCTGAAGTCCACCAATTAGGCTACACTAACTGGCCAGCGAGCCCCAGGGATGTTCCCTCCTCTGTCTCTCTCACCTGAGTGCTGTGATTACATGCACGGGGGGAAGAGAGGGGCCTTAGGTGCTTGCTCCTGTAAGGCATGTGCTTTGCCCATGGAGCGCTGTCTGGAGATGGAGAACACGATAGGTAGAAGGGGTTGGATGATGTGGAGAGGCTGAGTGGGTATTTGGAGGTAGGTCTTGAGTGCCCCTCTCACCTCTGGGTTCCTCGCCCAGGAGCCTCCTCAATAAACCCAAAAGTGAGATGACCCCAGAGGAGCTGCAGAAGCGGGAAGAAGAGGAGTTCAACACGGGTCCACTGTCGGTGCTCACACAGTCAGTCAAGAACAATACCCAGGTGCTCATCAACTGCCGGAACAATAAGAAACTCCTGGGCCGAGTGAAGGCCTTTGACAGGTGAGTGCCCCAGCCTTGGGAATCTGAGGTCAGGATCTGGAGCAACAGTCCTGGAGGAGCCTGAAGGATTCAAACATCTCAGTGAACAGGGCATGGTGGCTCGGGTCTATTATCCCAGCACTTGGTGGTGGAGGCAGCAAGAACCTATCTAAGGGGAAGGGCCTGAGAGATGGCTCAACAAGCAGTGCTTGCCCCCAAACCTGATTTCAGTCTCTAGAGCCCATATAGTAGGAGAGAACCCATGCAAAAGTTGTACTCTGACCCCTACTCATGTACTGTATTACAATACATGCACATATCCCCTTCCTAACCCCTTCCACTCCACTAGGCCTCAGATAGCCCAGGCTAGCTGTGAACTCATATGTAACCAAGGATCTTGAATTCCTGATCCTCCTGCCTCCACCTCCTGAGTGCTGAGATCACAGCTGTGCACTATAGTGCCTGGTTAGCTCTTTTTAGTTGACATTTAGCTTTGTGGGTTATCTTATGATGTATTCCTACATATTTTGCTCCTCTTCCTCCCATGCCAGCATCTGTGGAATGAACTGGTAGGTGGTCAACCCATGTGGCCACTTGGCCCTAGGAGGACAGGATGGCACAGGACTGGCATATGCTCAACAAGAGCCTCCTAGCGTCCAGCAAAGGCTTCTTTCCCACTGCCTAAATATGCAGAGTTGTTGGTCCCACTGGGGCTATTTTGTTTGTGGTGTCAGGCTCTCTCTAGGGGCCATGCTGTAGCAAATCAGTCTCTGAGGCAGCCCTCTGAAGACAGCACCATGGTTGTCCCCATGATTTTTTTTTTTTGAGAGGAGGGATCTGAGGCACAGAACAGTCAAGTCTTTTGTGTAAGTTTCAGCTCAGAAGGGTCACAGTGGCACTGGCAACCCAGTCACCCCAGCCCTGGACCTGCACCTTCTGCCATACCAGTCAGAGTTGGGTGCTCAGAATACTTCCTCCCCCTCATTCTCGTCCTCCCCTCTACTCACCCCCACCAGGCACTGCAACATGGTTCTGGAGAATGTGAAGGAGATGTGGACTGAGGTCCCCAAGAGTGGCAAGGGGAAGAAGAAGTCCAAGCCAGTCAACAAGGACCGGTACATCTCCAAGATGTTCCTTCGTGGGGACTCAGTCATTGTGGTCCTGCGGAACCCACTCATCGCTGGCAAGTAGGAGCTTCCTCCCACTGTCAGAACCCCTGCGAAGACCTCCCCAATGTGATGAGAATAAAACCCCACGTCTGTTGGGGTGGTTTTTTTTAATTCTTCGTGGTATGTGTGTGTTTTTATAAACTGGGAGGACTCTAGGAGGGAGAGTGGGGAAGAGGCAGGACTGTAGCCTGTCCAGGCCTCCCCTCCATGAAAATGATGGAACAAACAAGTGGCCTCTATCAATCAGCCTTGCTCATGATTTCTTCCATTCGGTCAGCAGCAGACATGCAACTCTCAAGGACCTCCTCTGTTCCCAACCTGCCTTGGGAGTGAGGGGAGCGTGTAGATCTACCCTTGAAGTCCTCAGTTTCCACTGTGATCTTAAGAGATTGAGGTTTCACCGTTGGGGTGCATTGTGCATTTGCTTCTCTGAAGAGCAGACTGAGGCAGAGTGGTGGCAATTCCTGGGGCATTCAGCAAGTAGTGCCCATTCCTGCCTCTGGGCTGTATGTTCTCTCAACATCCAGTAGAATGACCTTTGAGAGGAAGTCTCTTGCAGACTTAAGCACATGCAGGTTGGGTAAAGGAGAGGAGGGCTTCTCCTCCTCCTCTTTTTTTTTTTTGTTATAGGGGTTCAGAGGACAGCTTTCACAAATGAGTGGGCTCTCTCCATCACGTGGGCTCCAGGGAGCAAACTGAGGTTATTGGATTTGCACACTGAGCCATATCACTGTCCCTCCCACCAAAAGGATATTTTTATCTGGGGCCCATTTATTGAGAGACTGAGAAAGGTTCTTGTCTTGCCCTGAAGTATGAATTGAGCTATCTGCCTCACCCATGACTCTCTGTTCTGACTTTGCCTGTGTCCTCTAGGTAGGACCAAACCCAAGATGGGTGTATGCGGTCTGAGATCAGGGCTATCAGTGGAATGGTAGCTAGGGGCCCTCTTGAGCTGTGTCAGGCACTACTACCCCATGAGGCCCGTAGCAGAGTTGGGATGTGTATAACAGGGAGAAGGTCTGACGTGCATAGGAGATAAGTCTTGCTGAGTGGCCAGTGGGCCACTGTCCTGGGTGTAAACACCAGGGCCATCTCTTTTTCTTTTGTTCTGGGAATTGAGCATTGGGCCTCACATGCTCAGCAAGCTCCCCAGCATGTGTTACGTCCCAAGTCTGGTATCCATTGTGTATGTGTACATGTGTGGAAGTCAGCGGAGGATATCGGATGTTCTGCTTGAAAGAATGTTTCACTGAATTGGAACTAGGGTTGTGATCAGAAGTCTTCCTATCTCTGCCACTCAGCATGGAAATGGATATCTGGGGTTTGAACTCCGATCTTCTTGCTTTTACAGCAAGCACTCTTCTCCTCTGAACCATCCCCCTGAACCCCTCGATTTACTTTAAGACAGGTTCCCAGTAAATTGCCCAGGTTGATCTTAAACTTGTGATCATCCTACCTCAGCCTCCCAAACATTGGGGACCACAGTCCTGTATCCCTGACCCTGCAGAGTTATTCCACTTTACAGATGAGACAACTAAGGCTCCGTCCTCCACCCCCACAGTGGGCACAGCAGAGCTGGTTCCTATGCAGAGCAGGACGCACCACCCCTGACTTCATAGTTCTTAGTTCCAGCCCTGTTGCCCAGCTGTTGACATGTTCTTATCAGGAAGTGGGGACTGACTTGCCAGCCGTGAACTGCAGAGATTGCTTGACATCCATTCCATTTACTTGCCCACTCAACTGCCTGTGACCAGGCTGACCTTATACTTGTTGACTCTCAACTTCTCAAGTGCTAAGTTCCATGTGTTTCTCACTATTCCTCCTTTCTTTTGATCTTCCATGATTTTATTTTTTCCCTTTGACCATAATACGATATCCAAACTTTGTCTTAACAGGAAGTCTGTAAACAGGCTTATCCATCCCCTCCCAGGCAAGGCACATGCTGCTTTCTGAAATGGACAACCTTCTGATCATCCAACCCACATCACCTCTTTGATTGGCTTTAACTTCACTGTACTATGTGCTGTCTCCTTTCTTTTGAGACAGGGTCTTGCTTTAACCTTAACAGACCAAGCTTACAACAGTCTTCCTGCTTCTGCCCCCACATACTTTCTAGTCACCATCTCCTTTGAGAGTTGAGAGCCACAATGGAGGCATCAAGGTCACACAGGGCTACCTGGCCCAAGTAGGAACCCGCTCCTAGCAGTGACCCAGGAGTATCTCTGGAGTCCAGACAACCTGGGGGTGAAGATGCAGACAAGTTGGAAATTCTTAGGTATGGCTTTGAACTCTTAACCAAGCTCTAAGAGTGCAGGGATGGCAGGTGCACACCACCATGTTCAGCTTGGCTTTTGCTGTGTCTATCACCTTACTAGAGAAGCAGTAAGTCCACACATGCAATTTTAATTTGTATATATGTTTTAGTTTACACATGGAGGGAGTCCTCAGGGAGGAGCAAGGCTACCCGCCCATCACTCTTCCCTCCCCAGCTTGGCCAAGAACTTCCTAGAAAGAGCAATTGTTTCTCCCACTTAATTTACTAGAGCTCCCTTAAGACCCCTGCCCCACCAGACCTAACACCAGAGATACAGGGGTATCCAGCAGGATCACGAGCTTGGAAAGGCAGCACAGCTATGGGTTTATCAGTCCAAGGGAGTTGGGAACACCAGGAACAATCCAGCACCCAGGTACTAATGAAGAAGTGAGGGACTTGCACATACACAGGTGGGCCAGCCATGAGGATGTCAGCATTCTCCTCTGCCACTCTCCATGGGCCAGCCACTTCCAGATGTGTCCTCAGCCAGAGGGAGCGTGGCTACTCTGCCCACCTGGACCTCCTACACCTCAGCCCTCCTCAGGCTCCAGACCCTAACACCTGTCCCTTCTGTTCTCCCCTCCGTGGTTCTAAAGCTGGGCTCTTCCTGAAGTCCCCTTTTCAAGCAGCTTCTCTTCATCTCCTTCCATGGTGGTCCAGCCACTGTCCCTCCCACCCACAGTGTTCTCCTCTCCTCACTGAGCTCCCATCTTTTCCCCTGGTAATCTGACGTCTGTAAAACATTAGCTCCTGGTTCCAGCCTCCTGTTGGAATGTTGAGTGCACCTGGGATAAACCTCTTGCGCACTGATTGGTGCCACCACTTCTTGGTCCCCCTCTTCGGGCTCTGACTTCGGGCTCCTTTCTTGTGCTTCCGCTGCGACGATTTCCTTTCCCAGGGCTTTTACACAAGCTGTTCTATCTGCCTGGAATCTTATCCTCCAATTCTTCCCAAATTCTGTTTCCCCTATTCTACTGTGATGCCAGGAGGACAGAGTGGGCTCTTCCATTTTTTGCTTCTCTACTTCCCCAGCGTCCCTCACATCGAGGCTGGTACATTAACAGGCCCTCAGTAAATAATGCGCTGACCAGACAGCCACGGGCTTTCCAGTTACCTAGCAGTAACTGTCCAGGACCTGGCCGGTCTCATCCCCAGGTCCAGGCAGCCTCCCCGCGTACAAGGCGCTGGCGATGGGGACCGCGGGAGGCGACGCCAGCGAGGGCAGGACCCCGGGGGTGTGCTCAGAGAAGGGACGCGGCGGCTCCTCGCTGAGACTGAGACGCAGGCGCCGGTGGTGCCAGCCTCTGCGGATCTCCGACTGCACCTGCGGGGCGGGGCGGTCAGCGCTGCGGTTCCGGCGCGGACGCCAGGGGGCGAAGGCGAGCATCTCCCTACCTCCTTGTTGACGAAGCAGTAGAGCACGCTGACCAGCAACCCCTGCAGAGGACAGCGGGATCGGGTCTCCCACAGAACTTCCACCCTGGCCCTGAGGCTCTGGGGGTCACTTGCTCACTGCCCTAGCCAGGAAGGGGGGCACCAAGGTCTAAGAACAGAGGACCTGCAGTTAAACAGAATGAAAAGCCCTTCCCTGTGTTCTTTAGACAAGCTGCTTAATCCTCATGCCTCAGTTTCTTTTGTATGGAAAATGGAACATCCGTAATGGGCACAAGAGTTGTAGGAAGATGCAGTGTCTGTTTTCCACCTTTCCCTCTTTTTTTTTTTTCTTTTGAGACAGGATCTTGTGTATACCAAGTTGGCCTCAAATACACTATGTAGCTGAACTTCTGATTCTCCTCCCTCTCTCTGCCTCCTGAATGCTGGGATTAAAAGCATGCTCCACCACATCTGGTCTACCAGGTGCCAGAAATAGAAGGCAGGGCTCTGTGTGTGTGTGTGTGTGTGTGTGTGTGTGTGTGTGTGTGCCTGCTTGTATTCCGTGTAGGCATGCATGTGGAGGCCCATGTTTGCTGTTTGGGATCATTCTGTCACTCTTCCACCTGTGACACCACACCCAATGGATTATATGCCACTTACATAAGTAGATAATGAATAATTAATTTATATTTCTATAAATGTAGACATACTCAATTTAAACTCAAATACATACAAAATGGAGCTGATCATGGTGGTGCATGTCTGTCATACCAGAGGTGGGAGGCCAAGGCAGTCCAGGTACACATGGAGACCATGTCTTGAAAATAAAAAGGGGGCTTGAGAGATGGCTCAGGGGTTAAGACTGCCTTGCAAGCAGAAGGATCCTGGACTCCACATAAAAATGCCAGGTACAAGTGGCAGCAGTCTACACTTTCAGCTCTAAAAGGTGGAGTGTGGGAAATCCTAGAGTGAAGTAAAAAAGGAGGTAGCAATCTGTGATGATTCCCTGAGTCACCTTTGGGCCTCCATAGGCACACACAGTGCCCTCTAACAAATAAAATAAAATAATCTAGAAAAAAGAAAAGAAAGATTTGTTCTTGGTGATAGAAACTCACACCTAGCATGCTTAAGTTGAATTACAGAGGAGTTGTGATGTGAGCCACCATGGCAGGCTTAAATTGCTAAATTTTAAAATCAGTTATAGAATACATACTGCCCTACTCCTTTTTGTTTTCTGTCTCTAATTCAAGCCACATCCCTCTTCTAGGAGAGGAGAAGCTACGCTGAGCTTTGGCTTGGGGAATGGATCCCTGAGGCCTCTTTCTTCCCTATCCTTACTCCCTTCCTGCCTCTAGCTCTGGAGTTTCAGGCGCCCTGGCCTCCCTCCATCACACCAGCTAGTCCCCTGCCTTAGGGATCCACATCTGGAACATTCCCCTAAAGACCAACTAACTGACTGGTTAGACTGTATCTGTGTCTCCCATGACACAGGGTCCTTGGCCCTTGACTGGATCTCCACCACAGGCTGCAGAAAAACTTAATACTTCTGTGTAGGTTTTGTTGTACTTAATGAACACACATCCTTGGATCAGAGATTAGTATTGTCTCCACTTTACAGAGAAGGCTGAGGCCCAGTGAGGTCAAGCACAGTAGGGACATGGTCCAGAAATCAAAGATGGCACTGGCATTATCATTTGAAAAGAGCTCTGTAAGCAACATCCTAGGCATCTCACTTGCTCAGCCTACCACCTAGAGGTAAGAAAACTGCACAGCTGGGAAGTGCTGGAACCTGAACTTGGTCCCAGCTGTCTGCCACTGAGGCCTTGCTCATCACATGGAGACAGTAGTGAGGGGCTGCCCTGTCTTCTGTCAGGGCCCTGTCTCCCTCCCCCAGCCCAGGACTTGGTACTAGCTTGGTACTTTGTGTTGCATATTTGCATTCATGAACAAACACAATGCTGTCCCGCTGGGAAGAAGGGCCCCAGGTGGGAGGTTGCAGCCCTTTTTTGTCCCCACACCTGGAAGGAGCTTAGGAAGATCTCAAAGGCAAGTTTGGCAAAGCGCAGGAGGCCATGTGCCTGTTCCTCTGTCACAGGAGCAAACACCACCTCGTGGATGCCCAGCAGGGGCATAAGTGTCAGCGTGGAGCGAGCCAACCTGGGGACACAGGGTGGTAGTGGTCACCCATTAGCCCCCATACTTTCCCCATACCTCCGCTACCTCCTGGGGTCTGCCTCCAGCCTTCACCTCAGTCGATAGTCGGGACAGCCCATCTGCTTCGTTCTCAACTTGGACAAGAGGATGCCAAGAATGCGGATGAAAATGAGGAAATTAATCTACAACAAGAAAGACACTGAACCAGCCGCCATCCCGTTCTTAGAGGTGGGGCAGCGGGTGGCACTTCACTTCCCAGAATGGAAAGTTTGTGAGGACAGCCTGGAGGAGGCTGGCGGCACTGGCCATACCAAGATGGTGATAAGGATCGGAGTGCGAATGATCCACCAAATGGCCTTCACGTTGTTGCGCTCCCAGCATCTGGAGGAAGCAGGGCAGAACTGAGACAGAAAAACCCTAAGCACATCGGATCCCCAAGGAGCACTCGCCGGGCCCCGCCCCCATTCTTTTCAAGCCCTCTCCCATTTTCTCTGGAGTTCTCGAAAAATTTCCCAGACCTTTATACCTTTAGACACCACCCACATTCCCTCCAAGCCCCCCAACCCTCATGGGGGATCGGTCCCCACCCACGTCCCTCGTGGCTCCGCCCGCCGACCAAGCCCTGTGCCCGGGCCCCGCAACTCACTGCTCGTTCTCGTACAGGTACCTGACGATCACCCAGGGAATGACGAAAAGCGCGGGGGCCCCTGTGCAGACCCCGACCCCCGCCCCCCACCCCACCGCAGCTGTCAGCTCTCACACGAGCCCCTCCAGGCCCCAGACCCGCGGGGTTTCTCTGCCGGCCAGGGTGGGAGGGGAGGAGACGCCCAGAGATAGACAGCTGGGCAGCTGGGGAGCTGAGGTGCGCTGGGCTGGGCAGGGCTCAGAGTCGGGGCTCACCCCAGCCGAGGAGCACGTAGCAGTGGAAGTTGTCTTCCTCGGCGCCTCCCACGAATACCAGCAGACGGTGCAAGTACACACCCTCCACTAGCAGCCACGTGTAGTTGGCACCCACACAATACTGGGTCACGATCTGGGCCGTGCGGCAGGCTAGGGCCTAGGGGATGTTCAAATCGAACCCAAGGCGGAGTCAGGGCTTCCAGGTGTCCCTATGTAGTCACGCATCTGCTCTCATCTCTTTACTATTTATTTATTTATTTATTTATTTTAATAAAGACAAGTGTTCAGATTTATTCAGAAATTCACAGTTTCTAATGGCACTACAGCTCTGTATTTTATTTATTAATACCCTCCTCTCATTCTTTCTCTGTTAAGTGGTACTGGGTTCTCTACTGCTGAGCCACATCCCAAAATCTCACTAAAGAATTCTAGGCAAGTGCTCTACCGCTAAGCCACGTCCCCAGCCCCTCACTGCTGTATTCTAGGGAGGCCCCCCAGCCCCTCACTGCTGGATTTGAGGCAGGTGCTCTACCGCTGAGCCACGCCCACAGTCCTCACTGCTGGATTTTAGGCAGGTGCTCTACCACTGACCTACATCTCCAGCTCTTTTCACATTTTGAGTCAGGGTCTCACTAAGTTGTCCGGGGAACTGGCTCTGTGGTCCATGTAGGTTTGATATCTCAGTCCTCTAGTCTGAACCTCTAGCTGTTATCACAGACCGGTACCACCCACCCCACCTGGTTCATTCCTATCTTTCCATCAAATATCCTCCCACTCTGTGTCCCCAGGGATGGTACTGTGGCTGGACCTACTGCTCGGTTCTTTCCCTTGAAGGACTCTCCCATTCTGGTGCCCTGTAATTGGCATCTTCCATTCGTGTCAGCATCACCGCAGAAAACCAAGATATACTACTTAGAAACCGAACTCTTTTGCCAGGCTATGGCTTTAGAGTTTTCCCCATATCTCCCTTCTTTTTTTCCTTCCTTCCTTTCTGTTTTCTTTCCTTCCTTCCTTCCCTCCTTTTCTGAGCTGCACCCTCAGACCCCCCACATCTCCCTGACAATTGGTGTAGCCCAAATTGCCCACTTCTGATCAGTCTCTGAGCCTCCT
This sequence comes from Typhlomys cinereus, assembly GCA_023101885.1. Classification (NCBI taxonomy): domain Eukaryota; kingdom Metazoa; phylum Chordata; class Mammalia; order Rodentia; family Platacanthomyidae; genus Typhlomys; species Typhlomys cinereus. Next base: position 2,110,128 of record JALPQD010000201.1, read on the forward strand.
ATCCCTTGCCAGGAACAACTTGGTACCTTCTAAGTCTTTTACCAGCTACTTTCTCCCATCCGGCAACCCTCATCTCCCATAGGTGGGTCCTATCATTGGTGGAACCATCAATGACAGGATGAGATGATGAAGGAGGGAAATGGAAAATTCCCAATAAAAGGAGAACACCGGATAGGAGTTCAGATTTGGGGAAGTCAAGGATAGAAGGCCTCTCTCTAGATGTGTTTGGGGAATACATAGAGAAACAGTTGGTGTGCTAGGAGATGGCTCATAGGTGGGGAGCTCCTTGCCTCCACTAAGAAGGAGGAACTAGAGGATGCTGACTTACCTGGTTCCACAACATAGGAGTCAGGTCTCCAGGATAGGGGCTCGGTGAAGGCAGCAGGCGGTCTCGGGTGAGGATGGCCGCTGCCCGCAGCATGGAAGATGTGAACAGGTTCATGTGAATGTAATTCCGAGTGCAGCGCAGTCGCCTGGGATGGGGGGGTTGAGAGACCAACCGGCTGGGAACCCCCAGAGAACTGTCCTCCCCCTCCTGGAGTCTTTGTCACCACCCACCAGGGCTTCCTGTACAACCATCATCAGTGTGGATGGTGGCATTGCTAGGGCCTTGTCACCACATCTTACTGTGCACAGTGAGGTACCCCTGCTCCATGAGGCTGAGGGTCCCACCTGAAGAAACTCAAGATGAGCAGAGCCAGCAGCAGAGAGGCCAAAGACAGGGAGTAGCCGATAGTGTACACCACTTGCAGCTGCTCAAGGAACAGCCTCTGGTTCTGGTGGAGGTGAGGGAACAAGGCTTAGTCCTCTCCCCCTCCCAACCTCCTTTCTTGGAGAAAATTGAAAATGCATTTGCATTTTCCCAAGGTACCAGCTACCCTTGTTTAAGTGGGGCTGACACTACACTTCTTCTCCAAAGCCGGGCATGCTTCCAGTGTAACACACACACCTGAGGACACATGTACATTATACCCCCCCACACACACCATGATTAGTAAGACATGGCAGGGTGACAGATTCATTGAAGCACCTAGATTTACTGTACCTGAAGCTGTCACCTGATGCTGTTTTTTGCTAGCAGCAGCCAGCATCCTTCTTTTTTTCTCCTTTAAGCAAGTCTAAGTTGGTTTTGATTACTTACAATAAAGGGGGGATCAGAAGGGTCCTGAGGCTACAGAGGCCTTTTGTTCACCTCTCTCTAGACACCCTGACCCGTAGCCCTCACCTCTTCTCACCTGAAAGGTCTCATTCGTCTCTGGATTCTCACACTGAGTATGGTCTCTCCAAGGTCCCCACTGGCCGTCACTGCCACACTGCCGGAAGACAAAGCCTGAAGCCACTGCAGGAGAAGGAGGGAGGAGATCAGAGACGCATGTAGCAGGTCACACCTGTAAGCTTGGTACTTGAGAAGCTGAGATGGGAGAATTGGCAGGAGCGCAAGGCTAGCCTGGGCTATGGAGGGAGGCTTTGTCTCCAGATAATGCATTCGTATATGCCAGCAAGATAGCTTAGAGGCTAAGGCACCTGCTTGCAACCATGGGAGCCTCAGTTCAACTCCCGAAACATATGATAGAAGGGGTTGTAGAACTACTCCACAAAATCATCCTCTGACCTCCATATGCACACCGTGGCACACCTGTGCTCATACACACAGACACAGTAAAAACAACACTAATAAAACTTGGGCCAGCAAGATGGTTCGGCAGGTAATGCACCTACTTGCCAACCTAGTTTTCTGAGTTTGATTCCCAGAAGCCCACATAGTGGCTAGAGAGAACTGATTTCTGAAAGTTGTTCTCTGACTTCCAACTGTGCTTATGACATGCATTCTCTCTTTCCCTCTCATGTAAATAAAATATATTTAGAAGATACATATGTACATATATACAAGGAAAAAAAGAAGGAAAGAGAAAGGAACAAAAAAGGGAAGGAAAGAAGGAATTAAGGAAAGACATCAAAGGGCATAGTGGACCAACAAAAGATGGACACGAAGTGGTTCGTAAACAGACAGGAAAAAGGGGATTATGTGTGGAAGATTCAGGGGACCCAGGAGACCCCTAGCCGTGCAGCACAGAGCCGGGCAGGAAGCAGAGCAAGGTGGAGGATTACGGGAGAGTCCTTCGGGTCCCGAAGTCAAGGAGCCAGGCAGCGCCTCACCGTGGTGGTGCCAAGGCAGGTACCAGGGGCAGGATGCACGCGCGGTGACGTTGGGGGCGGCGTAGTTCCAGCAGACGTACATATCGAAGGACCCGTTGCAGGCCAGGCCTAAGGAAGGACCAGGAGACAGGGATGCTGAAGAGACCCGTGGGGGGCGGAGTCAACCCTGCCCACTCCCGAACCAGCCCACACCCATCCCAGGCCCCGCCTCAGACTCCGCCCGCCAGCCCTAGGCCCGCCCCAAGCCCCTCCCCTCCGGCCCCGCCCTGCTGCCAGCCTGTCCCACCTGAGGGCGCTTCGGCCGCCTCTAGACCCTCCAGGCACTCGTGGCGGTATCGCTCCCAGCGCTGGTACAGCTCCCTCGCCGTCAGCCCCTCGGAGCCTGTCTAGAAGAGAGAAGGGAGGACCCCCTCCAAGACGAACCCCTCTCCCAGCCAGCTAGAGGTCAGGGAGGGTCACAAACACCCCTAGACACATGGAGGGACAGACCCCCCTTTTTTTTGCATGGGAATTATGGGGGCCTAGAAAGTGCTTAGAAGTCTTGGGATTGGGGTGACTAGAAAACCGCCAAAGGATTTAATACGCAAACGTTCAAGAACATGAAGGGTGGTTGGATCTCAGTGGAGAGCGAGCTGTTGGGGGCGGGGGAACTAGAAACCAGCATCACAAGGAATCCGAGCCAAGGGGGGCAGTGTTAGCACTTGAAACCGTCCCCAGAATCCCCTCCAAGCTCCCAACTTGCAACCTGCAATTCTGACGTCTCCCTGGGTCCTCACCTGCGCTTTCAGGAGTGGCAGGCCACACAGCGGGAGCAACAGCCACAGCACACTCCCGGGCATCATGAGAACAACTGTCTGGCCACGCAGGGGCGGTCAAACTGTAGGACCCCGGGCAGAGTCAGCACCTCCGCCCTCCATCCTTGGGCTTCAACCCCAGAGCCCACCTGGTCTCCTGCCGGTGTCTTTAAAAAGCACGCACCCTGCCCACCTCCCCCAAGAGAGGATGTGAAGTCCCGCCCAGGCACTCGGACTGGGCGGAGCTTCTAGCGGTGGGCGGGGCTTAGATCTGTTAAGTGATTCCCAGGCCGCCCCCAAGTGTTGCTGGGGCAGCGGTGTGTGGAAGGGAGGGGTGTTTGCAGAGGGGCCCCGTTGCCTTAGAGCCGCGCAGAGCAGAAGCGTCAGTGATACTCACAGGCTAGACTTAGAGACTCCGGGGAACCTGGGACCGCCCTAGAGCGAGGGGGGAATAGAAACCGTCAGCCAAGCCTAGTGGGGAGCTTGAAACACCTGAGTTCCCATTCTCTCAACCCAAAGGGCTTTCAAGTTACAGACAGAAACCAGACCGTAGAAAACATTCCCAATTTTGGATAGATAAAACCCAGAATTGGTAGGACAGTCCTCTCTCCTAAACCCGGGCTAAGGTCTTTAAGCGCTCCGAAGCTTCTCTCCTAACCGCACATACCCACATATCTCCACCTAAACTGTAGGAAAAGAAGGAATGCCATGGGGATCTCAGAAAAGGCGACAGGGGAGTCAGAAATACAGAAGTTCAAAATTGCAAGACCGAGAAATAATGAGGTACTGAGCACGCGACCAAAGGGAAGAGAAAGGGAGACTAATGTGAACTAAGAGGAAAAGAGCTGGAAGGGTGGGGTAAAGCCATATAAAAGCTGGACAGGATGGGGGGGAGGGAGAGAGAGAGAGAGAGCGAATTGAAGACGGGCCAGAGAGGGGTAGAAAGAGATGCAAGGCAGAGAGAGGGAGAGAAAGGAGAAGAGAGAAAAGAAGAGGAGAGAGAAGAGAGGAAGGTGAGATGTGGGGACACGGGTCAGGATGGGATACCCCTTACCTGTCCCCAGTTCCCAATACTGGTCACTCTCTCCAGCCTCCCCTGCCGCTTGTCTCGCTGCCTGGGCTCTGGAAGAAGTGATAGGCGCTGGCAGTCTGGGTGTTGGGAGGAGGCGGGGCCAGGGCGGAACACAGAACAGGAGGAGGGGGGAAGAGTGGGACATGGGGAGCCGACGAGTGTCATCACAGCCGCTCAGGGTCACACAGAAGATGCAGGCACAAAGCTATGGTCCTGAGAACCCCCTTCCTCCCCAGCATTGCCAGATCTGCGCCCATCCCACCCAGCTGCTTCCATTGACCCTCTCACGTGCGAGCCAGGCAGCTGCAGACTCACTTGTTCATTCAGTTTTACAGCTCCAGCCATACAGAGACCCTGGGCTTCTCACCTACAGGTTGACAATCACCCACGGTGGCACACAGCTGAATGTCCACGGATGGGACGCCTCCCACACAAAGAAACACAGCTAAGGTTCCACAGCCCCGAAACCACTGTGTGTGTGCTTTGTATTATTTTCGGTGTGTGTGTGTGTATTCTATTTTTAATGTTTTATTTTTGCATGTATTTGAGACAGACAGAGAAAGTGAGAGAGACAACATGTATGCCATGGTGCATAAGTGGAGGTCAGAGGACAACTTTCAGAAGTCTGTGCTTTCCTTCTGCTATCTCTCCTGTGTATGTGTGTGTGTGTGTGTGTGTGTGTGTGTGTGTGTGTGTGTGTGTGTGAGGGCACTGTGTGTCTCTGTGGAGGACCAAGGATGTCTTTCGGAATCATCCTGGATTGCTTCTCCCTCCTTTTTGCTTGGCTCTGGGATTTCCCAGGCTCCATCCACCAGGGCCATAAGTGCTGCCTGCTGCCCTTTCCACCTGGCATCTTTATGTGGGATCTCCGATCTGAACTCAGGATTTTCTATTTGTGAGGTAGAGTCCTAACCCCTAAAACATCTCTCCAGCCCTTGTTTTTGTTTTTTTAAAAATGGAGGGGGGTTCTCACTGTGTAGACCAGGCTAGATAGGATCTTTTGATTCTCGTGCCTTAGCCTCCCACATGGTGGGATTACAGACATGTGCAGTCACGTCTAGCTCCCAGGAGTGATGTGGATGACACACACACTGACTAGGACGCCTCAGGCTGGGAGAGTCCCCAAGAGCAGGACCTGGACACCTCCATTGCTCCCGGATCCCCAGTGTGGATAGAGCGGGACCTCAAGAACTGACATGCTCCAGAGGTGTATACAGATGTGTGGTGACTCACCCCACGGCTGGAAGCCACAAAGAACTTCAGAAAGCCACACCCTTAAGTGCTTTTGAAGGGTGACACAGGTCAGCCAACCTCCCAGAGTCTACAGCTACACTCCAACACTCTTCCCAGGTGTCAAAGAGGACGGGCTCCCATGAGATCTCGGAGCCATCGTGGTTATACAGGCCCCCAGCTCTTATATCCCACCCACACTCACAGGTCACTCTCCTCATCATTCTGCTCCTTCCTTTCCCCTCCTCCTTCTCCTCATCCCTCTCTTCCTTCTCCTACTCTCCTCCCTCTGTCTTCCTCCCCTCCCTCCTCTTCTTTCTCCTCTTCTTCTTCCTCCCTCTTTCTCCCTTTCCTCCTCTTTCCCCCTTCCTCCGCCCCCTTCTTCTTCTCCTTTTAAGACAAGCTCTTGATATGTAGCCCAGGCTAGCCTCCATCTTCCTGACTCAGCCTCTCGGATAACACGCGTGTACCACTGCACTTGATTGAACATTCCACAGTCCCACACAGGTCACGGTCACACATCGTCACGCACCGTGACCCCACGAGGTGAGATCACACACTGACCCACAGCCTCACCTCAGTCTTGTAAACAGAGAACCACACACATCTATGGTCTTTCTACTTCCAGGGTCTCCCTGTGTCCTAGATTAGGGGAACATCTGTTGGTGGGGTGAGGGTGGAAGAAAACTGGGAACTCCATCCCAGCCCTCAGCGCTCACATCCCCTCTTCCATACATGCCGCCAGCTCAGGCACGGCTCCTCACGGTTAGTGAGCAGGGTCTCCCCTGGGGACTTGCAGGAGAAGTGGGGCAGAGGCAAGTCTGCCCATTTTGCTGAGGACAAACAGAGGCTGAGAGGCCCCAGGAAGAACTCAGAGGGTGGTGCGAGGTCCTCAGCAGAAGCTGGGAGCAGATGAAGGGGTGTGCTTGGGGGGGTGGTCCTCATGCCTGGCCCCTGGAGGCCTTTGTGCTCTCTACCCTACATTCCTGGCGCCCTGTGGATCCTGGGAAAGTGTCTGTCCTAGAGTGGAAAAGGAAGGAGATTGCCCAGCACCTCGAGGAGAGGCTGGGCTGGAAGATTCTGCAAAGCCTCAAGAGGGCCCAAGGGTCACTGGACTGGGGAGGAAACGATGAGAGAGACAGGAAAAGAAACCGTCAAGATCCAGAAAGATGACAAGAAGAGAGGATTGGAGGACAGGAAGACAGGTGCTGGGGGTGTTAACTCCAGACCATTATCCAAACCCTAGGAAGCAGAGGCAGGCAGGAGGATACTGAGTTTGAGGTCAACACAAGCTACAAAGACCCTAAAGAGACAGAGAAAGAGACAGGCAGAAGGAGATCTGTAGGCTGTTAATGGATGCTGGAAGAGGAAGAGCCATTTTCTTCAGTGTTGTAGCCACTGGTAAGTAGCCTGCGCTCCTCTAAGTACCCCAGGATCTCATAAGCAACCTCAGTGAAATTCATTAGGTCATTAAAATACAAAAAAGATGAGGACGACAAGGAAGTTCAGTGGTTAAGGTATCTACCCACGGACCTGGTGACCTGCTTTAGTTAGAACTTCACATAGTGGAAGGAGAGAAGTGACTTCCAAAGTTGTCCTCTGACCTCCACCTACGGCACACATGTGCACACTTGTTTTCTCCCACTCTATCTCTGTCTCTCTTAAATAAATAATATTATTAATGATATTAAATAAGTAATATTAAAAAAGATATGAGGGTTGGGGAGATGGCTCAGGCCTTGTTAAAACCTTTGCCTCAAAAGCAAAAGAAGGACTGGAGAGATGGCTCAAGGGCTGAGCCTCTGCTTCACAAGCAGAAGGTCCTGAGTTCGGATTTCAGATCCTACATAAAAATGCCAGGAGGAAATGGCAAAGACCTATACTTCTGATCCTGGAAGGCAGAGCCTGAAAAACTTCAGAGCAAAACAAAGAGGAGGTAGAGCAATTCAGGGTAATTCCTGAAGTCACTCTTGGGCCTCCACAGACACACATATGTACATATTCACAATAAATGAATTAATTAAATAAATTTTTTAAAGAAAAAAAAAAAGCTAAAGGACTTAAGTTTAGATCCCCAGATCTTATGTAAAATTTCCAGACAGAAGTGGCAGTGGGCTGCATTTCTGGCACAGTCTGGGAAACCCCAGAACAAAGCATTAAGGAGGTAGAACAATCCAGGATGATTCCCAAAGTCACACACATTCAAGTGTCCTTTTGTACACTCAAACGCACAAAGAGAAACTAGTTGGGAAGAGGAAGGGGATCAGCACGAGTGGAAGGGGCAAAGGGAGAGTAATGGAGTGAACGTGACTAAAATATATCATGTACATTTATGAAAATGCCATAATGTATATGAATAAAAGCTTTTTGCATCTGTAGATGCATGCATGTGTATGTGCATGCATGTGTATGTGTGCTTGCATGTGTGAGTGCATTCCTAAGTGCATGTCTGTGCATGCCTGTGCTTGTGCGTGCCTTTGCGTGTGAGTGTGTAGTAAGATGGAAGGTGATGTTTGATGTCTTCCTGGATCGCTCTTCACTTCATTTGTTTGTTGCCTCCAAGGCACTAAGATTACAGTGGTCTCCACCCCTACCCAGTCTTTATGTAGGTTCATGGGATCTGAACGCTGGTCTTCAAACTTGTGCTATCAGTGCCTTATCCTGAGCCATCGCCCAACCTAAGAAAAACTTATTTTAAATGTATTTATTATTATTACTGTGTGGAGTGTGTGTTGGGGGTGTCATGGCATGCAGACAGAGGTCAGAGAACAGTTCTGTGGAGTGGGTTCTCTCCTTCCACCTTTGTGTGGGCTCTGGGGACCAAGCATCTTCACGCACTCTTAGAAAGACAGCCCCGAAGAGAGAGCAATATGCCTCCCCTTGCCTATCATCATCTTCGGGAGAACCCGGGGGAGGCATAAAGCATATCAGACAGAAGGGAAAGGAAGGAGCAGTCTGGGTCCCTCACTGGCCCCTGCCCAGCCCAGCCTTCTCCTGGGACCTCTGCAGTCTCCCCAGGACTGGAGAGAAGCAACGAAGCAGCCAGTGCTGCCGCTCACCCCCACCCCAGGGGACCCAGCTCCCCAGCTCTTCACTGTGCGGCTTCAGCTTCAGGGTCCTTGACTCTTCCGGTGTCTAAATATAGCCTGTTATCTCTCCCAGCCCCCGGCCTCTCTCCACTTCTACTGTTGGCTTTCTCGTCCCTACCTCTCAGTCATTGGCACTCTCTCTCTCTCTCTCTCTCTCTCTCTCTCTGTATCTCTCTACACACACACACACACACACACACACACACACACACACACACACACACCTTCTCCAGCTCTCTTCTTTGGTCTAACCCCATGTTTGGTGTGTCTCTACATTCTGCCAGGTGCAATTCTCTTCCTTCTTTCCTCTCTTATTCTGCCTCTCTGACTTTTTCTATCAGCCTTTCTTCATCTTCATACCAGTCTTGTCATCATCGTCATCATCCTCACCAGTGCTGGGGTGGAACTCAGGGTCTTCAGAATGTTAGACAAGAGCTCTATACTGAGCCACGCCCCCAGCCCCTCACTGCTGGATTCTAGGCAGAGAAAGAAAGAGAGAGAATCACAGACAGGACTGCCATAGTGCACTGTGCGGATCAGAAGGAAGCTGTTCTCCCCTTCCACCATGTGGGCTTCGGAGTTGAACTCAGGTCCCCAGGTTTGTTCAGAGTCTCCTTTGCTCATCCAGCCATCTCGCCAGTCCTCTTCCAGTCTTATCTTTCCTTACATGTAGCCCAGGTGGATCTTGAAATCATGGCACCCCTCTTGTTTTGATTCCCCCCAGACACTGATTACAGACGTAAACTACCACAGCCCATTTGCCTGTGTTCTTTTTAAATATTGTATTTATTTATTTACTTTTTTATTTATTAGAGGATGAGAGAGACAGAGAGAGAAGGCAAGCACGCCATAATCGCTGGGTGAAGGCGAGGACAACTTTCAGCAGTTAGTTCTCTCCCTCACCAAGTCGGCTGCTGGGGACTGAACTCAAGTGACCAGGTTTGCAGGCATCTTCCCCACTGAGCCATCTCACCAGCCCTGCAGCCTGTGGTCTCTTTTAATGTTTTGTTTTATTTGGTGCATATACTGAAGAAGGAAGCGAGGCTCCAGCAATGTTGGTCATGCTCTTGGTACAGAGCTGAGCCCCAACTCTCTTCTCGCCTGTCTTTAAACCTCTCTTGTTGTCTCCCTCCCTTTCCCCTCTTCTCTCTGGATATCTGCTTCTTCCCCTCGTCCCGGCTTTCCTGCCTCTTGTGCCTGACAAAGCAGCAGCCAGCAGTGCACCCCAGCCCTGGGCCTGACAGTAGGGAATAGCTGGAAGCCCTGCCTCTCCCCCTCCATGGGGCTGCCTGGTCCAGCAGAGCCTGCGGGGTGTGGGTGGGGGCCTGGGGTGCTGGCAGATGGTTCAGGAGAAATGAGGCAGAGAGAGATGAGGAGAGAAGGCACCCCACGGGGCCCTAAGCCAGAAACATGAGACAGGCCCTGAGATTGCCGACAGCAGACATCTGAGACCTGAAGACAGAGAGATAACAGGGGACAGAGACAACCAGAGACAGACATGGCCAGACATGGGGGCTAGAGAGAGGCACAGGCTGCAGGGAGAAGGGGCCTAGACATAGAGACAGGGAGACAGAGAAGTGGGTTCTGAGGGTCAGAGACCCACTGAATAGAGATGAGATCCAGCCTGACAGGGTCTCGGGACTAGAGAGAAACTGGAGTTAAGCAGAAGAACCCCAGAGAGACAATCATAAAGAGCGTGGGGATGGCAGGGATGTGGGTTGACTGGTAAAGCACTTGCCTGCCATGCACTGAGTCCTGGGTTCCATCACCAGCACTGCAGAAATCAGCACATTGGTACAGAAGAGGCAGGGAGGTCAGAAGCTCGGAGTGTGAGGTCAACACTGGCCATATAAGATCTATGAAGGTCCTCGTGTGCAAACCTGGCAGCTTGGGTTCAATCCTGGAAGGACCAACTTCTGAAAGTTGTCCTCTGACCTCTACGTATGAGCTGTGGCACATACACCTCTCTCTCTCTCTCTCTCTCTCTCTCTCTCTCTCACACACACACACATACACACACACACACACACACACACAAATATGATATTAAAAGAGTGGAAGGGATATGAAGAGATATGGGATCCAAAAAGAAACCCAGAAACAGGAGACCCAACATCCACCCCCCCACCCCCCCCCACCATGGTCCCCAGAGAGGAGAAACAGAAATGGAGGGAGAGACACAGATTGACACGGAGAGATGGGTGGGGATCAACTTTCCCGAAAACAGTCAGAAGGAGCTGAGGCTGACTGGCTGATCGGTCTCCTCCATCTCTTTCAGGGCCTGGGGGACTAGTGGGGGTGGTCATGGTGATGCCCGTTTCCATAGCTACCTCCCCAGATCCCCAGGGCAAATATTGTCCAGGCCAGAAGCTGCAGGGCTGTGTTGGCATAATGTCCATGGTGGGGGCTTTACAGCCCAGAGGCCAGAATAGGGGGCCGGGAGAGCAAAGAGATCTCAGCTGGGGTTCTACCCACAGCCACCGCCTCCATGCACCTCCTACTATCCTGCAAACATCCCTCCCAGCCCACCCCATCACATCTCACCCCATCACACCCCACCCCAGGGATTGAGTCCGATGTGTCAGGGTTGCTGACTGCCCCCTGGTGGTGATGTGTGAACATGGCAGGCTTGGGACTGGAGGGTGTAGTTCGAAGGTAGATCCATTGCTTAGCAATCCGGGTGAGAGAAAGGGAGTGAGGAAGAAAAGAAAGAAGGGAGGAGGGGGAAAATGGAGGGAAGGAGGGGAAGAAAGAGAGGGGGAAGGAAGAGAAGGAGGGAGGAATGGAAGAAATAAAATTAAAAAAATTAAAATCAGCAGACTTAGGGACTAAATCTTGTGTCACCTAACATCTCTCCCTCGGCAGCCAGAGGGGTCTCATTAAAGGTCAAACTTGATCCTGTCCCTCCTTGTTCCCTGCCTGCATAGAACCTGCTGAGACTGCCCAGGACCCTCAGCAGAAAACTCAGGCTGCTCGCCATAGCTTTCGAAGGCTTGGCTTTTTTGCCCTAGGCTGACCTAACTCTGAACTCCAGCCATTCCCCTGGATTTGGTCTATGAATTTTTGGTGCCCAAATTGCCTCCCTCTAACTCCTGTTTTGCTGAGACCAGGTCTTCTGATCCTCCTTCCTCTATTTCCTGAGTGTGGAACGACAGACTACAGTGTGTGTGTGTGTGTGTGTGTGTGTGTGTGTGTATCACAGAGTAATGTGTGTGCCTGTGGAGGCCCAAAGCTGACTTTGGGAATCACCATGGATTGTGTTGTTTCCTCTTTGCTTTGCTCTGGTGTTTCCCAGACTCTGCCTTCCAGGGCCTGAAGTACATGCCAATGCCTTTTTCACCTGACATTTTTATGTGGTATCTAGGATTGGAACTCAGAGCCTTCTGCTTACAAGGCAGAAGCTTAACCCTTAAGCAGCCATCTCTCCAGCCCCCAGACTCCAATTTTTAAAAGTATTTATTTACTTATTTTGTGTCTGTGCCTACAGGTGTTTGTCATAGTCCTGGCAGGCATGTGGTGGTCCGACAAACTTTCCCAGTGGGTTCTCTTTTTCCACTTTGTTTTCTTTTTCCCTATGGGATGCACGCATGTACATGTGTGTGTTTGCATGTGGAGTACATATGTGTGCAGATGTAGATGCGAACCTAAGTGTGTGTACTTGTGGAGTATTGGGGATCATCCTCGATCTCTCTTCCACCTGGATCTCTAATTAAATCCAGAGCTCACCATTAGGGTAGTCTATCTAGCCAACTTGCTCTGGGGATTCCCAGACTCTGCCTTCCAGATATAAGTACAGAGAGACTGCACACCTGCCAGGCATTTTTACTTGGGACTTTGGGGTCTGAACTCAAGACCTTTTGTTTGTGAGACGCAAAGTCTTTAACCACTGAGCCATCTTCCCAGGCCTCTTCTCACCTTGTTCAGGGTCTCTGTTATTGTTTCTGCCACTGTGCCAGGTACAGGCAAGCTAGCCCATGAGCTGTGGGTGATTCTGTCTCTCATCTTGCTGCAGGAATGCTGAGAATACAGATGCAGGTCACTGAATCTTTCTTTTTTTAAAAAAATAAATATTTCAGAGAAAAAGAGAGAGGAGAGAGAGAATTCATGCTATGGCACGCGGGTGGGGAGCAGACAACTTTCAGAACCCATTTCTTTCCTTCTATCACGTGGGTATCCAGGGCTCAAACTCAAGTCACCAGGTTTTTGAGCATGCACCTTACCTACTGAGCTTTCATGGGCCCATGGCAGGCTTTTTCTTTGTGTGTTTATTTTCTTCTTTGTTTCTGTGGGTTTCAGGGCCTCAGGCTTGCAGGTTAAGTGTTTTCACCTGCTGAGCTATCTCCTTGACCCCTCACTCCAAGTTTTATCAAAGATAGTTCAAAGACCAAGTCCTCATAAACTCATTTTGTTCATTTATTCAACAAATAGTTCTGTTGGACTGTGCACCCTCGTGAGAGCAGGGCCGGGCTGTCTCGGTCACTACAGAGATCTGAACATCACTCGACACCCAGTTCATCAGAAGGAAGATTTGTCTCGCTGTCTTGAGACATGTTATGCTGTCAGACTTCAGCAAGGACATGCTGGGGGATCTGGGGACTGAAGGCCCTTAGACTAAGTAAATATTCAAACAGACATTCAAGAGAAGGAGAAAGTGAAGCACATACAGGCAGGCAGCTCCTGGAAACCCAGCTACCTGGGAGGGACATGGAGGAAAGAGGTCATCCTTGGCTGTATAGTGAGTTTGAGGCCAGCCTGAGCTACATGAGACCCTGTCCCCTCCAAAAAAAAAGAATTATAAATTATATCATTTATATATTTTATTATATTAACATAATTTTATATATAAATAATTACATAATTTTCTAAATGGGAATTTAGAAGGAAGCTAAGGGCCAATGAAGAAAAATAACTTGTCCAAGGCAACCCAGCTTATATGTGATGAAAGGCAGACCCAGCAGGTTCAACTTCGAAACCTGGTTTCCTGGGAAACAGAGGAGAGAGAGAGAGAGAGAGAAAGAGAGAGAGAGAGAGCGCCTAGAGAAGGAAATCTAGGCAGAGATGAAAAACAAAGATACTGGGAGCCCAACCTAGCCCACCCCACTACCTACTCAAAGCAGCCGCCCCCTCCATCACCTGTCTCCCGGGCTCTTGACATCCCCAGGAAAGAGCACTTGGGCTGGAACGACTTCCATTAGCTGTACCCAGAGCCAGAGCACAGAACACTTCACACTCACTCGCTGATCCCATAGCTCTTCTCCCCTGGGAAGTGGATGCTCCCATCTGTAGGTGGACAAGCCAAGGTCGCTTTGCTCACAGGATCCCCCATCCACAACCTAGTCCCTGTCTTGGGACTGGGAGCCAGAGAGGGACACTGTCATCAATCATCTCTCTTCATCTGCTGCAACTCACCCTGATTGATTCTGCCTGTTCTGGTCTTTGGCATTCTACTCCCCTCCCCTGTCACAGGGCGCCTGGGGGAAATGGAGCCCCTTGAGTTCCCACAGTTCTGTGGGGCACCCTGGCTGCAGATCTTTTTTTTATTTTCATTTTTTAAGTTGCTGTTTTTTAAATATAATTAATTAATTTGACAAAGCGAGAGGAATTCACACACATGCATGGTATGGTGCATGTGTGGGGATCAGAAGATATTGGTTGTTTGTTTTAAAATGTGTGTGTGTGTGTGTGTGTGTGTGTGTGTGTGTGTGAGAGAGAGAGAGGGCCCTGTGTGTCCCTGTGGAGAACCAAGGCTGACTTGAGAATCATCTTGGATTGCTCCTACCTCCTTCCTTTGCTCAGTTTTCCCAGGCTCTGTCCACAAGGGCCCAGAAGTTCAGGTCACTGCCATTTCTGCCTGTCGTTTTTTTATGTGAGACCTGGGATCTGAACTCAGGACCTACTATTTGCGAGGCAGAGGCTTAACCCCTGAGCCATCTCTCCAGCCCTGGTGGTTTGTTTTAAAAATATTTTTTTCTATGTAAGGCAGAGAGAGAGAGCGAGAATATGCCATGTCATGCATGTCATACAAGTGGAGATCCAAGGACAACTTCAGAAATCTGTTCTCTTCTTTCACCATGTGAGCTTCTAGGAATCAAAACTCAGGTGCCAAAAATCAGTGCCATTACCCCATCTTGCCAGTCCTCCATTATTATTATTTTTTTATTATTATTAATTTTTAAAACAAAGTCTCTTCACTGTAGGTAAGATTGGGCTTGCTTGAATTCACTCTGTAGCCCAGATTGGTCTTGATTCACTATGTAGCCTATGCTAAGCTAAAAAAAATCTTTATTTATATATAGATATATAGTTACAGATAGACCACTTGTCATAGGTAGATACAGGTGTCAACTTCAGGATTTGAGTTCTGGGCACATTTTTAGGGACTTAGTAGTTGAGTTAAGCCCAGAGCAAACCTGCAGGAGATTGCCTAGTTGATGGTGAAGACCCAGTCTATGCTGGATGGGACTAGTCCCTGGGCAGGTGAATAAGATAGAGGGAACTGGTTGAGAAAGTTGGCATCCTTCTGTATACTTGACCAGACATGCTGGCCTGACAAATATGGATTGTCCCTCTCTCTGCCATTGTGTGGATATCATGTGGCCAGTTCCCTCAGCCCTTGATGTTGGTGTGGGCTCTCCTGGACAAAGAACTGTAACTGGACTATCATAAGAGAGCATAAACCCCTTGTTCTCTTAGGTGTTTTGTCAAGATTTTATCAGCAACAATGCAGAGAGACTGCTTTATTTATTTATCTATTTATTTATTTAGAGAGCAGACACCACATATATATGGTGATGGTGCATAAGCAGAGGTCAGATGACAACTTTCAGAAGTCAGTTTTCTCCTTCCAACTTGTGGGCTTCTGGAGACTGAACGCAAGTTGCCAGGTTTCCAAATGGGTATCTTACCCATTGAGCATCTCACCAAACCCCCCAGGCTAAGTTTCAAACAGCCCTCTTGCCTCAGGAATACACCAAACTCAAACCTACCTGAGGATCTTTGTCCTTACTGTGAGCCCTTAGCTCTTTATTTTATTTAAGAGAGAGAGAATGCATGCTAAAGGACATGGATGGAAGTTAGGGGACAACTTTCAGTAGTCATTTCTCTCCTTCCATGTGGGCTTCTGGGGATGGAACTCAAGTCATCAGGTTGCCTTACCACTGGGCCATGTCACTGGCCCCTGATCCCTCTGCTCTTGGCATAAAAGCTTCCTTCTTGTCAGAGCTCCAATGTCACTTGTTAGAATTGCCAGAGTTCCACAGACTCCCAGATTAGCCTCAAGTCTTATCCCTATTACCTTCCAACACTTATGGGGATGGGACAACACCTCACAGGCCCCATGCGTGCTTCTTCATGTGGAAATGGTGATGAGGATACCCCAGGGATTGGGGTGTGACCCGGGACTGGTCCTCCACTTGCCATAAGATCCACGAAGCAAAACTTGCAATTACCTGATCACTCTGCAAAGTTCAATACCTATGACAGAACCTGGCACAGAGAAGGTACTCAGAAAACTGCTCATGTGGGCTTGGTGCAGAGGATCAAACCAAGAGAGCCACCCACGTATGTCAGGCAAGCATTCTGTTCTGGAACCAAGTTCCTTATTGTTGAGTCCCGCCTCTAGCTCTTGCTTTTAGCAATGCTAACCCGGCTGACTTTGAACTTGGGGTCCTCTTCCTTTTATCTCTGGAGTGTTGGGGTTACAGTTGTGTGCTGGTTTTAGGAAACGATTTTGAGTTGAGCACAAAAGGCACAATTATAAACCCATTTTTCGGACACAGACACCAAGTTTGGAGAGGGGGGCGTGTCACATGAGCAGAACGTGGTGGAGTCTGAATTCAAACGCAGATAAACATGGTTCCAAAGTTTCCTGCAAATCTCCTTGTGGTCTGGCCTTTATTTCTCCCGAGAGCGCTCACTTGCAATTCCTGCACTTGGGAGGAAGTACCAGGGCTAGCTTGGGCTAGGAATTTGGGTTACAGGCCAGACTGGGCTGGCAATAAAAACTGGGTCTCAAATAAAGCCAGGCTTGCATTGGGGGAAACAGGGTGTTGCAGGACTGATAATCCCGACACGTGGTAAGCTCAGACAGGAGGCCAGCCTGGGCTGTCGTAGTCAATTCCAGGCCAGCCTGAACTATAGAGTGAGACCCTGTCTCAAAAATAAATAATAAATAAATACATAAATTTTTAAAAAGAAATAAAGAAAAGCAGCAACAAAAACAAGCCCGGATCTTGGCTAGGTGATGACCCTTCTGGAGACTTGGGGAAGGCGATGAGACGTTCTTTAAATCCATTGTTACTGTGTCCGTCTCCCCCCAGCCGCCCCCAGCTTCCGAGCCTGCTCCGACTGACACGGCCAGCTGGTCTGGGCTTGGTAATTGGGCCTCTGTCAAAACTCGGACTGGATAAGGTGGTAGTGGGAGACTGGGACTCTAGGGGGTGGAGCTAAGGCTGCGGCGGGCGGAGCGGAGAGGAAGGCTAGAGCCCGGCTGATGGGCTCGAGGGGCGGGGTCTAAGTGCTGAGGGCGGAGCTAACGCCTATAGATGTGTGGTTTTGTCCTAGGCTCCCCGCGAAGTCTAATTCTTTCGGCGTTAGGGGGGCGTGGCTAGCGACTCTGGGCACGGGAATAGAACTTTGATGGCCCCGGGATTCTGGAGGTGGAGCTAAGAACCCCAAGGGCGGGTTTAGACAGAATAAACAAGGACCAAGGACCCCCGCTAGAAGCAGGGCGCAGCTCACAGGATACCTGGGTGGAGGTTTTAATGTCAGGTTACTATTGTGCGAGGGGACTTCTGGGAATCCAATAAGACTAAGGGGAGATTTTTGGTTATAGAGAGTCTTCTCCCCCCCCTCCTCCGTCCACCTTCCAGATGTGGGAGGGGATGAAAAGCAGATAAGGCTCCGCCCCTTCCAAGCCGTCTGCATTCCTATTGGAGGAAGAGCCTGCGCGACAGGCTCTCATTGGCTCCGAAAAGGCGAGGAGGGGGTCTAGTGAGAAAGCACTCCGGTTGTGGGCGGGACCAGACAGTATCTAGGGGGACCTGGACGCAGCCAATCCCTGACCGGAAGATCGTGTTGGGGGCACCTGAAGAGAGGGTGTCCCGACCCTCTCCCCCACCCTGCCCTGCCTTTCCGGGCATCTTGGGGGATGACCCCAGTGCCAGGCTCGGCGCCGGCCGCCTGATGCTGCTGGGTGGGCCGAGCTGGGGATGCTGGAACGAAGGGCGTTGCTATGGCAACGGGAGACAGGGCCTGGGGGGGGGACCGGGCCCGGGCTGGGGCTGGGGGGGCTGGCGGTGGCTGTGGCGGGGCGATGGCGGAGCGCGGGCCGGCGTTCTGCGGCCTCTACGACACGTCCTCCTTGCTGCAGTACTGCAACGGTGAGACCCCCTTCCTCAGTTGCGACCCTGGCCCCGCCCAGGGCTGGACCCACCTCCTCCCTCCCCAAATCTCTTTCCTCCAAGTCGTGATCATCTCCCTGGAGGAAATATTCCCCTCTTTCTTCCCGTCTGTAGGATCCTGATTTCCGAGCAACGTCTTTCGTCACTAAAACCAGGGTGCCGACCCCCAACCTGTTCCCGAGGTGGTTAGACGGAGGGAAAGGGATAAATCCGGAAGAAGCCTGCTTCTGGGGTTGAGAGGGGAGATGGGTGGGTGGGAGTCGGTGGGTTGGGTGCAGCTGAGCCTGGAACTTTGTCTTTGCATTCCCCCATCAAGCCTGCGGGACCTTCACCTGTGTCGTAGTAAGGGGGGAAAGACAGATGGAGGGGAATTTGAGTTGAGGGCAGGGTGTGAGACCTCCAGGACACCAGAAGACCTTCCTTTTAGTATACCCTTCATCTTCAGCCCTGCCCCTCCACCCGTTAGCACCCCTCCCTTCTCCCTAGAAAGAAGGGTATGCCAGCAAAATGGCCATTTTGGGTGTCCAGCTTGGGTTGGAAGGGAGGAGGTCGGATAGAAGAGAAATGAGATGGGAGAAGTGGTAATTGGACTCTGGACCAGAGAGTGAGTAGGGGAAGGTTTGAATCTTTTCTTTTTTTGGGGGGGGGGTCCTGCTACTCAAGGGACCCTGAAAAAAGACCATTTCTAAGTTTTGAGGCTGTGTGCCTCCCCCCACGCCACCACCCAAGGAAGGGACTTCAACCTTTTAGGTTTCAGTTCTGTGCCTCCCCTCTCCTAAAATGGGCAGAGCCCTACAGACAGTATTAGAGTAGTGGGGGAGGCATTGGGTATCATAATTAATGGTTCTCTTGAGTCTAGATTTATTGAACATGTACCATATACCAAGAAACAGGCTAATTGTTGTGCCTTAGTAAGCTTGCAATAATGTATCTTTTCTTGGTAATGTTATTAAGTAAGGGAAGATAGCAAATGGGCTCCACATAAGGAACAATGTCCCCTTCCCTCACCTATTGGATGTGAGACCTTTGGCACAGCTCTGCACACTCTAACCTCAGTTTCCTCATTTGTCCACAAGATACTTAGACTCCTTGTTAGGGGTTCCGATTCCTATAGCATTCTCTGTCTCTTATTCTCTCCATCTCTCTGACCTCTCCATCCTTCAGACTACAGACCTGCCAGGCCCTGAGGGTGGGGTGGGGGGGAAGGGCAGGGCACCAAGGCCCAGCAGGCGATTGGGCCACGGATGGAGAGGGAGGGGCAGGACGGGAAGGCTGCAGTGCGGAGCTCAGTGAGCAGGCGGGGCCTGCCTAGGGACAGAGGATGGCAGGTGCGACCTCCAAACCCTGCTCCTGTTTCTGCTATCATTTTTACTTGTACCAGGCTGGCAACCAGGGCCTCCTCGGTTGTGGTCAGCAATGAGTCTGGGTAGGAGTGGTCTGGGAGGGGTGGGGGAGGTCCACTTTGACCCCTACTGGGGGAGGGGATGAGGGGAGAGGAGCTATGGACGATATCTAAACTGTACCCGTGGATTAAAAAATAAGGGGAAAGCCAATTAGAGGGTGTGAGGCACAGTGGCAAGATAAAGAGGGGGTACAGACAAGAGGAACTTGGGGTCATCCTGCCTGCACTCCCCCCACTTACTTGAGCGAGTCTCCTGGGTCTACTATATGCTGCCTGCAATCCCCACCACTGCCAGCAGGGGTCGCAGAAGCCCTGTCCTTGCAGCTGGCTGGGGAGGGGGGAATTCTTTGAAGAGGAGAGGAGGGGAAGGGGAGAAACACGACATGATCACCTTTCGGCTTGGAAAGTCTTACGGTTAGAGAATGTTAGTGCCCGTAAATAGAATATCGATATCGTCAGAGGGTGTTGGAGATCCGTTCTAGAATGTCGTTACTAGGAGTCTGATGTCATCTTTCAAACGATATCACTCGCAGATACTTAGTATCTTGGTCACAGCATCTTAAAACCAGAATGCGGCTTTGGGACTGGCGGAATCTTCAAGAAAGGAAGGGACTTTCCCAAGGTTGCATGGCCAGTGCTCTGTGTCACAGAGAGGCGGTGCGGAAGGGCCCCGCAGCAGTGGGGGAATCCTGCCAGTCCTCTTCTGGGTCCATCTCCGAGCATCCCTGGTGGTCCTGGGTTGCAGATGACGCAAAGGAGAGTGGCTGTTTCCTGATAGACTCAGGAGAACGGGAGGGACGCCCTTAAGCGCTGACATTGGAACCCCTTGGGTGGCCCCCTGCAACTCTTTCCTCCTCTCTGTCCACTAGATGACAATCTGTCGGGTACCAGCGGCATGGAGGTGGACGACCGCGTGTCGGCGCTGGAGCAGCGGCTGCAGCTGCAGGAAGACGAGCTGGCGGTCCTGAAGGCGGCGCTGGCGGACGCGCTGCGTCGCCTGCGGGCTTGCGAAGAACAAGGCGCGGTGCTGCGCGCTAGGGGCACCCCCAAGGGCCGGGCACCCCCGCGTCTGGGCACCACTGCCTCTGGTATCCTGTTTAGGATTGGAGGGGTGCGATGGGGTGGACCCGAGGTCCAGACTTCACACTCACTATCTCCGGTCCTCCAATCCCATCCATCTCTCCAGTGTGTCAGCTCCTGAAAGGCCTTCCCACCAGGACGCCTCTCAATGGCTCGGGACCCCCGCGACGCATGGGCGGCTATGCCACATCCCCATCTTCCCCCAAGAAGGAAGCGACCTCTGGGCGCAGGTAAGGCAAGGAAAGCTGGGTCCCAGCCTGACTTTATGGATGGCAAAGACTACTTGCATGGGCAGACAGGGGGTTCAGCTGTCAGAACCCCAGCATCGCATGTCTGCCCGGCTGCACCTGGTTCTCTTTTCACAGTGGGCGCCGCTACTTGTCACCAGAGCGCCTGGCCTCAGTGCGACGCGAGGACCCCCGTAGCCGCACCACATCCTCCAGTAGCAATTGCAGCGCCAAAAAGGAAGGGTAAGTATTGGGGGTGGGACCCGACCCCAGACAGGTAGGGCAAAGCAGTGAATGGAGGAATTTAGAGTCAGGTCCCCTCAATAATGAGGTCACAGCCTAGAGTTGGAATGAGCTTGTTCACCTAGGGGAAGGATTGGAGGGGCGGGGCCAATTATGGGGGCGGGGCTAAAGCCTAGGGAAGCTAAACTGGAACTCAGGATAGTTAGTCTCTGGTCAGCCAAGGGAAGATAAGGAGCTATACTCATAGGCGTGAGTATTAAAGTAAAAGAAAGTCCCCATTGAGGCTGAGGGCGGAGTCCAGGACCCAAACCTCAGAACTTCAGTAGAGAATGAAAGAATGAAAGGTGTGGTTGGAATTTGGAGATGTTGTTACTTGTTAGAACCGGCAGAACCAAAATCAGATGTAGGTACTAGAGGGGGTAAGGACTAAAATAGGGATCAGTCAGATTCACGAGCCCTTCTCTTATTAGACCCCAGAGGAAGAATTTGAGAGTTTGGGCATAGTGATAGGTGGACGTGGTCCAATCTCAAGAGGCTGACCAACTTAGAGTCTGCACTGAGCCTGGGTTTGGGAAAATGGACAGAATCGGAATGCCTAGCTAGCCAGGCCAGAGAAGAAGGGCACGGGCTGGGAAGAGTCAACTTATTAAGAGAGGAGTCAAGTGTAGGGGTGCAATTCCTGGTGTCCCATCATGAGTATGAACTGAAGTGGGAGTATTGTCATGCGTTAGAGGTCAGGCTGGGTTATATAATGAAACTCAATCTGGGAGAAAAAAAAGGGCAGGTGTACAGAGACCCACACCTATGATTCCAGCATTTAGGAGGAGGAAACAGTAAGGTCATGAATTCAAGGTCATTTTTTACTCACATGCTAAGTTTGAAGCTAACCTTGGTGAAAGGGAGAAAGAGAGAGAGAGAGAGAGAGAATTCCCAGAAGCAATATTAGAAAGGAAGTGGTTGTGATTAGTGACAGTCAAGAGTAAATCAAGTCAAAGTGTAGCGATGGAGGAGTTAGCCCATCAGGGGGCGTGGTCAGGGCTTAGAGGCTGGGATTGGGTAAGGCTAGGGTAAAATACCGCTCACTTCTATTCTGCTGAAATGACATCAAGCTTGTTCTATGTCCAGCGCTTGACATGCATCAACCAGTTTCATCCTTGCAATCACCCCGGGAAGTGTAGATATCCTACCCCTTTTTTTTAAAAAAGTGTTGGCAACTTGTCCACACTTCTAGAAAGATGCCGAAGTGGGGCTCCGAGCTCAGGCAAGCGCACTCGGGAGTCTGTGTTCTCAGCCACACCGTCCAAAAAAAGCCCCGGTGGGGACCTGGTGGCACCCGCGGCCTGCAGGGGTCGCCGCGGAGGGCGGGGCAGGGCGCGGCGGCGCGAGCGCCTCCCGGGGCCGGAAGCGGCGGAGCCGATCCTGGCTCCACCCCCGGTCTCGAAGCTCCGCCAGCCGCCGCCATGAGTAGCTTTGGAACAGGGTGAGACCCTCTAGCCAACCCCCCCCCCCGGGTCTTCCGGATCCTAGCTCCCTGGTTACCCCTGTTCCCTTGGGAATCCGAGTCCCCGAGCTTCTCCTCCTGTTGGCGGGCGAGGGAACATGGAGACAAGCCCCTTCCCCTAAACTTTCACTGCAACTTCCCTTGCTGCTTGAAGTTCGGGCTGCTGTTCAAGGAAGGGGAGAGTTGAAAGCGGGAGGGGGAGTGGAGGGGTAGGGAGAGGGGGAGGAGCTGGTGACTCGGAGAGCCACCTGCTGTTGAGGAGGGAGGGTCCCTTCTTCCAGGATCGCGTGCCTTGCTACTTCGTGCTGTGTGATGTTTCTGGCGATCACTGCCTCTCTGGGCCTGTGTCTTAGGCTCTGCCAGATCAACCGAGCAAAGCACAGGGCCTGCAGAGAGGTAGCGCTCGCTGCTTCCTCAGCGCCTCCGGTGGACACGTCCGAGACCTCCGTGGGACAAGGGCTTGGGGAGTACTTCACGCCTATCTGATCTGCCCACTAAAACTTTTTTTTCTTCTTCTTTTATTATTTATTTTTCTGCACCCTTTCCTGACAGCAAAACCAAAGAAGTTATCTTCAGCATGGGTGAGTGTGGAGGCTAGACGCCGAGACTGGCCAGGTCTAGCGCTCAGGAGTCCCTATTGCCGGGCCTGTTGCCTCTCTGGCCTCAGTTTCTCCAACTTTTTTTTAAAAAAAGAAAAATGTGAAGCCAAGTGCATGCCTGTAATCCCAGCACTTGGGAGCTTGAGATAATTGAGGATGGAAAGTTGGAGGCTAGCCTGGGCTATGTAGGCAGATCCCATACAATACTAATAAACCAGATGTGGTGGTTCACACCTGGGATCCCAACATTTGGGAGACTGAGATGGCAGGTTGCCATGGGTTCTAGGCTAGCCTGGGCTACAGAATCAGAATGTCTCAACAATAACAATAATAATAATTGATTGGGAGAGAGAGGCTTACATGGCACCTGACCTCTGAGCTTATCTCAGCAGAGGAGGGCTCCGTAAAGATGTTCCTGAGGGGCCGTCCTGTGCCCATGCTGATCCCAGATGAGTTGGCGCCCACCTACAGCCTGGACACCCGCTCGGAGCTGCCAGCAAGCCGACTCAAATTAGACTGGGTGTATCCTTTCACTGTGTCCAATTCTCTTTCTCTGTAGGCTGTCCTGTTGTCTTTTCCCTTTTTTTCTTTCATGTATGTATGTATGAAGTACGTGCATGTGTGTGTGAGTGTGTGCGCTCGTGTCTGCGTGTGTATAGACGTTCCTGTAGGGACCTTGATCGATTTTCTACCTTATTGTTGTGAGCCTGGATCTCCTCAAACCCAGAACCCACCATTATGGCTAGCCTGGATCTTGCTCTGGGAATTTCCAGGCTCCACCTTCCAGGGCTAGAATTACAGGAGAGGGAGGGTGCCACACTCACTTGGATTTTTTTTACATGGTATCTGAGGATCTGAACTCAAGTCCTTCGCTTGCCATGAGTTCTAGGCCAGCTTGGGCTACAGAATCAGACTGTCTCAACAACAGCAACGACAAAAATAATAAGAATTGATTTTATTTTTCTGAGGCAGGCTGGCACATCATAGCTAGGCTATCCTTGAACTCATAGCAACTTTCCTGCCTCAGCCTCCCAGATACCATAATTACACATGTGAGCCATCTCGTATCCTGTTTACCTTGTACCCTGTTTACCTTGTGGACTATCATTTTGGAGCTAAGCTTATAGTCAATAAGTGGGAATTAGAACACAAGGGCAGGCACACAGATGATCACCCCAAAGCCCCAATTCCATAAACCAAATGATTTGTTAGGAGTTAGTTCAACAATGGGATATCACAATTCGGGAACATGGGAGGAAAGCTCAGGGTTTCCCTCGGGAGGATATTGGAGTTGGAGATTGAAGGCCAACTACCCCGCAAGAGAAGAGTGGAGGGAGAGCATTTCAGAAAGAGGGTGCAGCAGATCCACTGACTCTAGTCTCTGAGCTCAGTTCTATGGGACACAAGAGGTGGATGGAGCTGGATGGCATCCTGCTAGACATGGGTTCAAATCCAGCTACACCTCAGGCTGCCCATGACCCTGGATGTGGCAGCACCGGGTTTCTACGGTACACGTGCCCCATTCCCCTATCCACAGTCCATAAGGAGTAATAGAAACTAATAATCCTACCTGTGTAGCACTGGGGATTGAACCCATAGTCTCACACTTGGCTGGGCAGGTGTTCTACCATTGAGCCACGCATTCTAGGCAGATGCTCTACCATTGAGCCATGCCTCTATCCTTTTAACTGTGTAGTTACATAAATATATCCCTACTTACAGATAGGTTCTAGGCAGGTGCCTATTGCTAGGTGCTCTGCCACTGAGAGCTGTGCCCTTAGCCCTTCACTGGAAGATTCTAGGCAGATGCTCTACCACTGAGCATCCCCTCCCAGTTCATTGGTGGAGTCTAGGCAGTCTACCACTGAGCAATGCTTCAACACCCTTTTTTTTTTGGAGATAGGGTCTCTGTATAGCCTCCAGCTGACTGAAACTTCCATTCTTCTTGTCTCAGCTTTCCAAGGGCTAGAGTTACAGGCACATACCTGATTCCCCCCCCCCAACTACAGATACAGTACAAACGTTCATGGGTGGATCAGAAGGCAGCTTTCAGAAGTTGGTTCTCTCCGTCTATTTTAGGGACTTCCAGGCATTGAATTCAGGTGCCTTCTCTACTGTCTCCCATAAAGACCCTGGAATTAGGGCTGGATGACCTCATCCTAAGATCTAGTTCCATTCACAAAGAGCTACACTCCGTCTAAAGTCATTGTCACAGTTGTTGGACGTGTCGAAAGCAGGACCTAACAAAGCACGGGGGCTCATACCTGTAACTCAACAGTCAGGTGGTAGAGACAGGAGGATCTGTGGCTAGTTGGAGGACCCCTGGGGTTTATGTCCAACAAAAGCAGGCCCAGCACAGAGGCAGGGTCACAGATGCAAAACCTCCTTCTGGGGCTCCCAGGCTGTCCCTGTCAGTCACAGTGTGTGTACAATGGACTCCTTAACCTGCCCCTGGGCGTCTCCAGCTATGGTTACCGTGGTCGGGACTGCAGGGCGAACCTTTACTTGCTGCCCACTGGGGAGGTAGTGTACTTTGTGGCTTCCGTAGCCGTGCTATACAGTGTGGAGGAGCAGAGGCAGCGACACTACCTGGGACACAACGATGACATTAAGTGGTGAGTGGAGTTTGGAGCGTGATCAGGCTAAGGAACTGATGTAGTCTGTATGCTGAGCCTCTTTGTCTGCTGCTGCGGGCTGTGGGTCCACCCAAGGGTGGAGGACAGCTCCAGGCTAATGCTCTAAGTGTAAAGCCAGAAGCCATTGAGTGTCTCTTAGGTGGAACTCCCCTGGAAAAAAATGTGGTATTGAAAATCTATAAGTATAAATATATTTATATAAGTACACATATAAGGCTGGCAAGGTAGCTCAGCAAGTAAAGTACCTGCTCTCAAACCTAGCGATCTGAGTTCGGTTCCTGAAACCCACATGGTAGGAGCAAAGAACTGATTTGTGCCCATGCATCATGGCATGCAAGTGTGCATCCTCTTTCTCTCTCTGTCTCTCTTTGGAGTGTGTGTGTGTGTGTGTGTGTGTATACAGACAGCACTTGAGTGTGTGTGTCTGCGGAAGCCCAAAGGTGACTTCAGGAATCATCCTAGATTGTTTTACCTCCTTATTGCTTTGCTCTGGAATTTCCCAGGCTCTGCCTTCCAGGACCAAATTGCAGACAGTCATCATATTTGCCTGGCATTTTTATGTGGGATCTGAACTCAGGACTTTTTGTTTTTGAGGCAGAGACTTTAAGCACTGGGCTATCTTTCCAGCCCATTTCTTTCTCAAAAATGAAATATATATGTATATCTCAAAAAATGTATATGTGTGTGTGTGTGTGTGTGGCAAGATCTCATTATATACTCCAGACTGGCTTGGAGTCGAGATTACAGGCCTGCATGCTCAATCTTAGTGATCATCAGTATTTCAAAGGGTGAGGACTTTACGCAGTGCTTGGAGTATTTTCTTCTTTCAAAAGAATCTGAGTTGGCATTTTATACCTTTCCATGGTGGCCACTATTTGATTTCAGTTTTAGCATATGTGCTGCTAAAGCAAGCACCTAGCCGCTATTTGATAGACAGGGCTGAGTTCAGGTGGCATTTGAGGACCCAGGCCCGAGTCTCCCCTCTGACAACCTATTACTGCTATGGAAACACTAAGTCCGGACTGGGGATGTAGCCCACTGAGTAGAATGCTCGCCTAACGTGCATGAAGTCCTGGTTTCCCTATTCCACTGTATGAGCCAGAGATGGTAGTGCACACTTAGAATCCTAGCACTTGGAAGGTGGAGGCCACCACCTAGACTGCCCTGGTTCAGAATCAAAACTGTGAGCCTGGAGAGATGGCTCAGGGGCTGGCCTTTGCCTGGAAAGCAAAACGACCAGAGTTTGAATCCCATATTCCATGTAAAAAAGTTGGGTGGAAATGGCAGTGGCCTGCACTTTGGACCCTGGAAGACAGAGCCTGGGAAACCCTAGAGAAAGGAAAAGGAGGTAAAACAATCCAGGATGATCACTTTGTTTTTATTATTTAAAATGTTATTTGTTTCTTTGGTGTATGTATGTGTGTGTCTGTGTATGTGTGTCTGTGTGTATCAGAGGGCACTGTCTGTGACTATAGAGGCCCAAGGATGACTTTTGGGAATCATCCTAGATTGCTGTTACCTCCCTTTTGCTTTGCTCTGGATTTTCCTGGCTTCACCTTCTAGGACCAGAAGTGCAGGGCGCTGTCATTTCTGCCTGGTGTGTTTTACGTGGATCTGGAATCTGAACTCAGGTTGTTTTTGCTTGCAAGGCAGAATCTTAACCACTAAGTCATCTCTCCAACCCCAGGATGATTCCTGAAGTCACTTTTGGACCTCTATAGTCACACACAGTACTGTACACACACACACACACACGCACACGCACATGCACATGCATATGCACATACATACATACACATACACACTTGGACGTATACACACACAAAAATCCAAAAATTTTTATTGAGTAAGTCAGTCAGTTCACAGTAGTGTATGGACTAATGACCTAGCATTTTGGCTGTAACCTGGTAAGGAAGGTTTGCCAGTGCCTGTGAGCCCCGCCTACATCCTATCCTATCCCTTAAACCCTGTTCCTTTGTTCCTCTCTCAGTCTGGCTGTCCACCCAGATATGGTCACCATTGCCACAGGACAAGTGGCAGGCACCACAAAGGAGGGAAAGGTAACTGAGAGGGAGAGGTGAAGCCAGATAAAGAGGACGGGATGGGAGCCAGCATCCCCCCAAGTAATCAGCCTCTCTTTTCTTCAGCCACTTCCACCCCACGTGCGCATCTGGGACTCAGTTTCCCTTTCCACCTTACACGTGCTGGGCCTAGGAGTATTCGACCGAGCAGTGTGCTGTGTGGGCTTCTCCAAATCGGTAAGTCCTGGGCCCACCCTGGCCTATTCCCATGGCTACTGAGAGGAAGGCCACACCCACTATGACATCACCATAAAGGCCAAGCCCCAGGGTTGCTGAGCTCTAATTCTTAAGATCTGTAGTGAATGACAGTACTCATTGTGAGAAAATGAGTACTGTTGTCCATCAGTTTACACCCATGGGACTGGTGCATTCTGGAAGGTTCTTTATCTCTCCAGGCATTTCAAAACCCTGTGCTTGGCTCCTCCAGCCACCTAAGCCCAGATAAGCCTGAAAGGAAAGTAAGCCTGGAATTCCCAGGGCAGTCTACTGAGGGGCGGGTGTACCCCTCCCCCAAGAGGGATGACTTTTCTCCTGGTTTTCTTTAAAGGGTTGGTCTGCACTGGATTGGGGAGTGAAAAACGGCTTGCACCCCTGTAGATGGTTGGAGAAGTACTGAGCTAGGTGTGGTGACGCCAGCCCGTGATGTTCAGCATACAGGAGATGGATGCAGGAGGATCAAACTGTTTAGCTGACCATAGCCACAACTGTGTGAGACTCTGCCTCAAACACACACACACACACACACACACACACACACACACACAGTGCATACTGCACATAACACACACATACAGCACATACAGCACATCGCACGCGTGCGCACACACACACGGTGCACACTGCACATAACACACACACAGTGCACACTGCACATAACACACACACACAGTACATACTGCACATAACACACACACAGCACATACAGCACACTGCACACACACACACAAACACATACATACACACACTCACACGGTGCATACTTCACATAACACACACAGAGCACATACAGCACACCGCACACACACACACAGACACACACATACACACACTTACACACGGTGCATACTGCACATAACACACACACAGCGCATACAGCACACTGCACACAACACACATAGATACCGAACACCACTCACACACAATGCACACAGCACACATACGGCACTACACACACATACACACACAGCGCATACAGCACACTGCACCCCATCCCCCACACACACGTGGCACATACTGCACACTACACACAACTCACATACACATCAAACATCACTCACACAATGGACACAGCACACACGCAGCACACACACATACACAAAAATAAAAAGAAAGAAAAGGAACACTTGGGGGGGGCTGTAAGCCAACCTTGGTGGCCCCCACAGAAGGATCAGAAGTTCAGCGTCATCCTCTGCTACATAGTGAACTACATGAGACTTTTTGTAAGGAGAGGAATGGAAAAGAAAGGGAAGAGAAAAGGAAAATACTGGATTAGAGCTTCAAAGTCCTAGAACCTGAGTTTGATCCCCAGAACCCCCATAAAGCTGGAAATAGAGAACTGACTCTGCAGAGTTGTCTAATGACCTCCCTACACCACACACACCATACTCATACATGATAATAATAAATTTAACGACAACTCAGACCAACCTTATTTTTTCTATTTTTAAATTAATATGCAAAATAATGGACTTCTCTCTGATATTTTCTTTTTTTAAAAAATCAGTTCTTTTAACCTATTTTGCGTGTGTGCGCGTGTGTGTACATGTGCATCAGAGGGCGCTGTGTGTCCCTGTGGGGGGGTAAAGGGTGACTGAGAATCATTCTGGATTGCTTCTATCTCCTTTTTGCTTCATGTTGGAATTTTCTAGGCTCCATGCAGGCTGCTGCCATTTCCATCTGATGTTTTTTCATGAGACCTGGGATCTGAACTCAGGACCTTCTGTTTGCAAGGCAGTATCTTAACCTCTAAGCCATCTCTCTAACCCATCTTCTGACATTTTCATACACATATACCTTTGTACTTGGCTCATATCCACCTAACCACCCCTGCCCCCCTCCCCCCAGACCAGTTTTACAAATAGCTAGATTTCAGGTACATGGAAAGACGTTTTAGGACTGGCAGGCCATAGGGTTCAGTGGGTAAAGGCCTTTCCCATCAAGCCTGGTGACCTGAGTTTGATCCTACGTGGTGGAAGAACTATAGGCTCTGATTCCCCCTATGTTCACCCCCACAGAAAACACAAGATAAATGCTTTTCTTTCTTTTTTTTTTTTCTTGGGTGGGAAGAGCCATTTCACAGCCAGGGACATGGCTCAAATGCTTACTCAGCTTGCACCATGCCGACTTCCATCCTCAGCGCCAAAAGAAACCAAAAGAAAAAGCACAAAGAGATCAAAAGCCATTCCACCTGCGCACACTTCTGTGATCCAAGTACTCCAGTGACAGAAGCAGGGGGATGACCATGCGTCAGGGGCCAGCCTGAACTACACAGACCCCATTTCACCCTCCCCCAAGCCAGCCATTCCTCAGGAAAATTCAGAAGTAGGTGCTGTTGGGATTCTCGACCGCACTGTCTGGAAAGTGCTCACAGCTGATAATGAGCAACAAGCTCAGTAAACTGAAGGACGAGCCGTTCCTTGTAAAAGGCAGATTTTCCACACCCTTTGAGGGGCCCAGCATGGCAGCACATGTGGATCATGCCAGCGATTCACCAGGCCCCAGGCCAGAGGGCAGAATGTTCCAGACCCACCGGTGTCACTGTGCAATTTAGAAAGATCCTTTCTTACGTTAAAAAAGAGAGAGGGAGGGAGATATGGGGGTGGGACTCAACAATAGAGCTCTCGTCTGGAATCCACCAGTGATGGGTTGGGGGCGTGGCTCAGTATAGAACACCTGCCTAGAATCCAGCAGTGAGGGGCTGGGGGCATGACTCAGTGGGAGTACATCTGTGTAGAACCCCCAGTGAAATTGGCCAGTAGCTGCCTAGGGTCATGGTTTAGTTATAGAATGCCTTCCTTGAATATATCACTCCCTGGGTTCCATATCCAGCCACACAACAAAATTAGGGTGTATTTCAATGCGCTTCGTGTATTGTTTCCCAGAGTCTTTGTAAGTCTTCAAGCATGGTGAAGATTCTGGTCAGAGCAGACTAGTGAATCCCATCCTAACCTTCTCCTCCTCTGTAGAATGGGGGCAACCTATTGTGTGCAGTGGATGAATCTAATGACCACATACTCTCTGTATGGGACTGGACCAAGGAGACCAAGGTCGTGGACACAAAGGTGGGCTAACCTGGCCATTCTTGTCATCACCTCCTCCAGATTTCCCTGTGGTTGGGGGTGGGATGGGGGGGGGGTATGTGCAGTCACAGTGGCATTTAAATCCTGGCTCTGCTGATATAGGATGTCTGACTGTGCCAGCGACTTGCCCTCCTTGAGCTTCAATTGTTTCACTTGGAAATTGAGGAGAGTGATAGCATCTTCCTTACAGGGCCTTGGCGAGAAAGGCCCCGGCCGAGGGCAGGAAATCTCATTCTAGATCAGGGTCTAATATTTGGGGAAGAGAAATTGGAGGAGAGATGTGCTCTGCAATTAGACTTACATGAACTAGATTCCAGACATGACTGTTACAGAGCTGTGTGACCTCGGGGAAATATCTTGTCTTTTCTGAACTTCATTTATAATAAGAGGCTCTCTCTGCTGGGCCTTATTGCTGCCCAGGATTAAACGAGTTAGTGGGTTTCATAGGGTCCTCCGCACACTCACAGTGGAAAAAAAAAAGACTGTTGTGCCCCGGAGATGAAGTGGATCTTTGCCTGCTCCTGCCTTTATTTGCACTGCTGGAAAGGCGCAGGCGAGAAGGCTGTGTGTGTGAAACCCGCACAGCTGCGTGGGGCAGTCCATGTGGGATGGGTGGTGAGGCACAGTGGTCCTGAGAGCCTTGAAGTCTTCACTGGAGTCTCTCCTGCTTCCCCAAAGTGCTCCAATGAGGCGGTGCTGGTGGCCACCTTCCATCCCACGGACCCCACCCTCCTGATCACCTGCGGGAAATCTCACATCTACTTCTGGAGCCTGGAAGCAGGCAGCCTGAGCAAGCGCCAGGGCCTGTTTGAGGTGAGTGCTGGGAGTTGGGGGGGCGTGGTGTTGGGGACCGGCTGGTCTAGAGAGAAGAAGGGACCCCAAGGCTGGACAGCACAGGGATGCTGAATCATCACTTGCTCGTTCTCAGTTTCCCATTCTGTACTGAAAGAGGCTCCTCCTAAATGCTGATGGGTGACGGGGGACTCAGTGGGAAGACGAACCAGCAACTCTGAGCTGCAGTCAGCCCTCAGTGAATGGCTGCCGGTGTGGGTGTGGAGGACCAGAGGTCAGAGGCCGACTGGGAGATACACAAGTGGGGTTGGAAGCTAAGCAAAAGGGCTAGGGAGATGGCTCAGGGGCTAAAGTCTTTGCCTGGAAAGCAGAAGAATCTGAGTTTGGATCCCTGGATCCCACGCCAAAATCCCAGACAGATACGGTGGCAGCCTGCAATTCCCCGACTGCAGAACCTGGGAAACCCCAGAGTAAAACAAGAAGCAAGTAGAACAATCCAGAGTGGTTCCCGATGTCACCATTGGGTCACACAGGCGCGCGCACACGCGCGCACACGCACTAAGCAGTGGAGACAGTGTGGTCAGAACTTCCAGGTGACCTGAGTACTCCAGGTAGGAGATCTGTCTCCCAATGAAAAGCAGGGGAGCTCTCCCAACCACAGACTCTGTGTGCAGGTGACCTCTGCAAGGCCACCCTCCTCAGTGACACAGACATCTTCCCCTCCCTGTACTTTAGAAACACGAGAAACCAAAGTACGTGCTGTGCGTGACCTTCTTGGAGGGTGGAGATGTGGTCACCGGAGACTCTGGGGGGAACCTCTATGTCTGGGGCAAAGGTTAGTGTCACTCCATATCTCTTTGGACCTTAACTCTCATTCTGTGGAATACCTGTAACTGTACCTCACTTTCTTCAACCCTGTCTATGTGATGTTAAGTCACTATAGAGTAAATTCTTAAATGTTCAGTTCCAACACCCTGGACAAGGCTTGGCTCAGATATCTCCAGTGCCACCAAGTCTTCATTCATTCCCCTTTGTCCTCTACAAGTCTCATGCTAATGATCAAATTTCAAGTACAAATGAGTGGGAGAAGTCAGTTGTAGCTTGTGTGTGATGTGAGAATGAATGGGCGAATAAGCAAATGGATGATGTAGTGGATGAATGCATGAATCCATGGGCAGGTGAATGAATGGATGCATGGACAGACACATGAATGAATGAATTAGTAGATTAGTAGACAATAGATGGATAGATAGATGGTCAAATGAGTGCATGGATATATAGCTAGATGGCTATATATTATTGGTAGGTGGATGAATGCATGAGTGGGCAGGTAAGTGAATTAGAGAATATCCATTTGGATGGGTAGATAAATGGATGGATGAATGGATGGACGGGTAAATGGATTGATGAAGAGGTGGATGGATGAGTAGGTGGTTGGATGGGTAGATGGATGAGTAGGTAGATTGATTGATGGATAATTTCTGATTTGTTCCTTTCTGTGGATCAATAAAGGAATGAATGAATAAAGAAATGAATGAGCTGGCATAGTAGCTCAAGCCTGTTCCCCACACTTGGGAGGTGGATAGCAGAATATCAAGAATTGAAAGCCAGCCTTAACTACATAACAAGTTCAAAGTCAGCTTGGTCTAAGCATCTCAAAAAAAAAAAAAAAAGTAAATAAAATAAAAATGGGGATATGGCTTTATGGTAGAATAAGTGCTTGACTTGCATGAAGTTCTGGAATCAACCTCCGACACCAAAAATGACCTCTAATAATAAAAGGTGATCCATGTTTTGGGTGTGTTAACTAATACACACCTGTCATCCCAGCCCTGGGGTGGCCAAGAGAAGTTTATGGGATGGGAAAAGGAAAGTGCTGGTTCCCTGAGACAGAGGCCAGACCAGCCCTGCTTGTCCTGTCTTCACACTCTTGTCTTTCCTTGTGCCATTGGTCCCACCAACCTTCTTTTAGGCCCCCTGCTCTATTCTATCCTCCCACTTGGCAAGAGGA
Organism: Typhlomys cinereus; assembly: GCA_023101885.1. NCBI lineage: Eukaryota > Metazoa > Chordata > Mammalia > Rodentia > Platacanthomyidae > Typhlomys > Typhlomys cinereus. The sequence continues at coordinate 2,143,742 of JALPQD010000201.1, forward strand.
AGTTTTTCCTTCTACATAGAATGTTTCTCCATCCTCTTGTCCCAACTGATTTCTGCTCAGCCTTCAGATGTCCATTCCTACAGGAAGCCCCCTGGACTCATTAGGCGGGGTTCCCACTGTAGGACTTCACAGTCTCCCAGGCCTCTCTCTTGCAGTCCCGGCCACCTTGTGTTTTCACTGGCTGACAGTCGACGTGTCTTTGCTGATGATGTGTGAGCCCTGTTGATGTGTGTTCTGAGATAGTCAAGCACCACTGTGGTCCCAAAATGTGACATGGTCCAGAGTGGCTAAATAGCTGCTGATTGAATGGGTGAGTGGGTGAATGAAAAAGTGGGCAGGTTAACAGATGCGTGGAAGGATGGACAGCAGAATAGATGGAAGATGAATGAATATTTGCATGGAAGGAAGGACTGAATGATGGATGAATAGTTCAATAAAAGAGGAAGTAAATGGACAGATGATGGATTGTTGATCATTAGATAAATGGGTGAATAAATAAGTGGGAAGTCTTGATAGATGGATAGATTGATAGACCAGTAGATAAATGGGTGAATGAATGGATGAAAGGTAGTAGATTGACATATAGGTGGAAGAAATGGTAAAATGCATTAACTGACCAGTAGATGGATGGAAAAAAGGTAGATACCTGGATTGATGGACTGATGGAAGATGGATAGATTAATGGATGGGTGAGTGAATAGATAGATTGAGGGATTGTTGGATTGATGAGTGGCTAAGTAGGAAGATGGATAGATGGATGATTCAGTCAATAGATGGGTTGGTGGATGAATGAATGGATAGATGGTGAGTGGGTAGATGGTAGATTGAGGGATCATTTGGTGGATGGGTACATGGATGTGTGGGTAGAGGATGAGTGGCTGGGTGAGTAAGCAGATGGGATAGATGGATGGATGGATGGACTGTTGGACAGGTGAGTGGATGAAACCTTATGTATGGGTACAGTGGGTATATCAAAAAAACAGATGGGCAGATGTCAACTTAGATGATTCAGTGGATGGATGATACAGCTTTGGGACACGGGTGGTGGGCAGGTGGATTGTTGAGGGCAAATAGAAAGATTTCAATCTGTAGGTGCTCTCAGGGGTCAGTACAGACTCAGACTTTGTGTGCTAACCTTCATCCCCACCTCCTCTGACCATCCACAGGTGGCAACCGCATCACCCAAGCAGTACCAGGCGCCCATGATGGTGGTGTATTTGGGCTCTGCGCCCTGCGGGACGGGACGCTGGTGTCCGGAGGGGGACGCGATCGGAGAGTAGTCCTCTGGGGTTCTGACTATACCAAGCTGCAGGAGGTGGAGGTGAGGAGTCAGTGAGCCCATGTGAAGGTGGGGACACCCCCATTCCAGCAGGTCTCTTAACCCTAGACCTTCCCCATCCCCCAGATGTCATCCCTACCCCAACTTCACATGTGTCCTGTTGCATGTTTTTGCCCACCCAGGTCCCTGAGGACTTTGGCCCAGTCCGCACTGTGGCAGAGGGCCGGGGTGACACACTATATGTAGGGACCACCCGCAACTCCATTCTGCTTGGTTCTGTGCACACGGGTTTCTCGTTGCTTGTCCAGGTGAGTCACTCTTCTCATATATGCCTCTGTTGTCACCATCCTCCTCCTCCTCCTCTTCCTCTTGATGATCCTCCCTACTTTCTTCCTATTGCTACCACTCCTCACCTGCCTAACCTGGAAACCCCATTTTCCTTTTCCTCATCTCCGACCCTCCCCATGCCCTGGGTCAGAACCTCCCACAACTCCCCAAGATCCAACAACTAGTGGATTACCTTACTTCTAAATTGGCTCCCCCCACCCCTGCCCCCAGCCAGGCTGCCTCCTGACGTTCTCATTGGGAAAAGCATCCTCCCTTCTGGCTGGTAAGTGCCCCAGCAGGATGTCACATTGTTACATGGGGCCTAAATCTCCCTGGGCTCCAACTCCAAGGATCTAGGAAGGCCTTCTTGGAATGGGTCTTACGTTTTCCTCTTCCTCTTCTTCTTCCCCTTCTCCCTCTATCTCCTATCTCTCCTCCTTGTTTTTCTCCTCTTTCTCTTCCTTCTCTTCCACCTTTTTATCCTCCTGCTTTTCTTCCTCCTCCTGTTTTTCTTCCTTTTCCTCTTCATCCCCTTCCTTTTCTACCTCTTCCTCCTTTGCTCCTTCCTCTTTTCTTTGAGATAGCATCTCATGTAATCTAAACTGATCTAGAATTTGCTTGAACTTCTTCCCGTCTCTACCTCCTGAGTGTTGAGATTTACAGATGTGCGCTACTATGGCAGACCATATCGTTTATTATTTTAATCATCTATATTAATGTATCGCAAATATATTACAACTGTACCAAAATATTATTTGTAATATCAATTATTGCCATATGGCTGTAGTCACTGATTTCTAACATATGGCATTTGGGAGAATAATACAGCCATTTAGATTTCATGAACAGCTTCCGTGATTGAGCCTTGTGTTTCCCACATTTTTCATTTTTCAATGTTGGGAATTGAATTAGGGTCTCCCACATGGTAGGCAAGCGTTCTACCATTTAGCCATGTCCTTAGCCTCTCACTGCTGGAGTCTAGGTAGGTGGTCTACTGCTGAGCCACATCCCTAGCTCCTCACTGATGGGCTCTAGGTAACCGTTTTGCCTCTGAGACATGATTCCAACCCCTCACTGCTGGAATCTGGGTAAGCGCTCTGCCTGAGTTATAGTTCCAGTCCCTATGTTTTGTCTGTATTTTTTTTGAGACAGGGTCTCATAGAACTCAGGCTGGTTCCAAACTTTCTGCCTAATCTCAGATATTCTTAAAGCAGAGACCCTGAGAGGAAGGGACAGGCTTTGCCTCTAACCCTACACTGGGGCACGAGGCAGCCCCATCATGAGAGAGGACTCAGGCCTGGGTTGCCTGGGGCAGGGTGGGTGGCATGGGCTGCTCTGGCTAGTCTATCTGGCATGATGATTGGCCGAGGCACATACCTCTATTTCCTCTTCCGTTTAGGGCCACGTGGAGGAGCTGTGGGGCCTGGCCGCACACCCCAGCCAGCCTCAGTTTGTGACCTGTGGGCAGGACAAGCTGGTGCACCTGTGGAATTCAGAGACCCACCAGCCCCTGTGGAGCAGGACCATTGAGGTAAGGGGAGAGAACACAGAGGTACCATTCTGCTGAATTCCCTTCTTTCATGCCCTGGGGCTCAGTGCTTCAAATGGATGACCACATAAAATCTTTTTTTTTATTAAAAATTTAATTATACATTTTAAAATTTTTTACCAGTTCCCTCCCTCCCCCCTCCTCCCCCCACATAAAATCTTTTACCTTTCTTTTTTAATGTTTGAGCGAGGGTGGGAGAAAGAGGACACATACATGCTGTGGTGACAGGTGGAGGTCAAAGGACAACTTTTCAGAAGTCAGTTCTTTCCTTCCTTCATGTGAGCAGTAGGGATTGAACTCGGGTCTCCAGGTTTGAGAGTAGACACCTCACCTGCTGAGCCACCTCCCTGGCCTTGCACAAGGTCTTTTTTTTTCTTTACTTTATTTTGTGTGCATATGTGTGTCAGAGGGGACTGACTGAATGTCCCTGTGGAAGTCCAAGGATGACTTCAGGAATCATCTTGGATTGCTTCTACCTCCTCCTTGCTTCACTCTAGGATTTTCCAGGCTGCGTCCATCAGGACCTGAAATGCAAGCTGCCACACCATTTCCACCTGATGTTTTAACATGGAATCTGAGATCCAAACTCGTGACCTTCTGCTTGGAGGCAGAGTCTTAACCCCTGAGCCATCTCTCCAGGCCCACAAGGTCTTTTTAAGAATAGTATCTAAAAAAAAAAAAAAGGACTAGAGAGATAGCTCAAGAGTTAAGCCTCTACCTCTGCAAGCAGAAAGATCTGAGTTCAGAACCCCCATCCCACATAAAAAAGCCATCTCAACACTCAGGAGGTGGAGACAGGAAGAAGTTCACAGTTGCATGAAAAGCCCTTTACCCAATAAGTCAGCTCTCTAGGTAGAGTGTGTCTTAATAGAATGAAGCTGTGAAGAGTACTACAGAACTGACTCCCAGGGCAGGTCCTGTCACATTCAGGAGGAGGTCGGGACTCAGTATAAGATGGCATGATCATGCCTTCATTCCTGCACTTGAAAGGTCTCTAGTTCAATGTCTTTCTTGGTTACATACTGGTTTGGAGGCTGAAGAGGTGGCTCAGGGATTAAGACTCTGTTTCCCAAGCAGAAGGTCCCAGGTCCCATGTGAAAAACACCAGGTGGAAACAGTGGCAGTCTGTACTTCAGGCCCTGGTTGGCAGAGTCTAGGAAATCTCAAGGTGAAACAAGAAGGAGGTAGAACAATCCAGAATGATTTCTGAAGTCACCCTTGGCCTCCATAGGGGCACATGGTGCCCTCTGATACACACAATCAATCAATCAATCAATCAATCAATCAATCAATCAATCAATAGTTAAAAAACAGCAACAGCAAAACATGTTGGGTTTGGTACCATTCTGGGCTATGTGAGACCCTGTTTCCAAAACAAAATAGGGCTGGAGAATGGCTTAGTGGTTAAAGCCTTTGCCTTGCAAGCAAAAGGACCTGAATTTGGATCTCCAGATTCTATATAAAAATGCCAGGGGTTAAGCCTCTGCCTTGCAGACGGAAGGTCCTGAGTTTGGATTCTAGACCCCATGTATAGTCCCCGTCGCCGGGTGGAAGTGGGGCGGCCTGCGTTTCTGGTCCTGGTAGGGCAGAGCCTGTGAATCCCAGGGCAGAGTAAACAAGGAGGAGGTGGAGGTAGTCCATGGTGGTTCCCCAGTCACCCTTGGTTCTACACACACACACACACACACACACACACACACACACACAATTGAATAAAAAAAAAAAAAAAATGCCAGGTGGAAATGACAGTGGCCTATAATTCTAGTCCTAGAAGGCAGAGTCTGGAAAATCCCAGAGCAAAGCAATAAGGTATTAGACCAATCCGGGATGATTCCTAATGTCACCTTTGGGTCTCCACAGGCATGTATACTCAAGTTCCCTCTTTTATACACACACATGTAGACACATATACATACATACATACGTGTACATGTATGTATGGGGGGAAAAGACACCATTGAGTCCAAGAACATGTTGTCGGTGCTAGGCCTGGTAATTAATCCCTTTAATTCCAGCACTTTGCAAGGGGAGACAAGAAGTTTGCCAAAATTTGAGGTAAGCCTGCACCACATGTGAGACCCTGACTCAAAAATATAAAAATAAACATGAGGAACAGGTTTTATGTGGTTTTGGCTGTAGCTCAGTAGTATCCTTGGATACAGAGTCCTGGGTTTCTTCCCCAGGGCTGCAAAAGAACCAAACATATACTGGAGAGATGTCTTAGGGGTTAAGACTCTGCCTCCCAAGTAGAAGGTCCAGAGTTTGGATCCCAGGTCCCACGTAAAAACGCCAATCAGAAACCCAGGTGGAAATGGTGGCAGCCTGCACTTCTGCCCTAGTGGGTGGAGTCTTGGAAGTCCCAGAGCAAAGCAAGAAGAAGGTAAAAGCAATCTAGGATGATTCCCACAGTCATCTTTGGTCTTCCACAGGTACACACACACACATACACACACACAAAATAAATATTAAAAAACAAACAAACAAATAACAACAAGAAATCCAGAAAACTCAAGAAACCTAAAGAACAAGCTGTCATCAGTCTAGGAAGCAGTGACTGCTGTCTCCATTCACTCCAGATGATAACCACATGGCTATAAAACTTAATCACAAGCCAGACAGAGTTAAACTTAGTTCCTTGTACACGCTAACCATATTTGAGGGCCTGAGTCATTGTCCATGGCTAGCAGGTACCATATTGGGGAGGGTCAGGAAAAAAATACCTCTTTTGGTCAGGCTTGATGGATCATGTCTATATGTAATCTCATATACTAGAGAGGCTGGGACACAGCTTCAGTAGATTATCAGACCCAAAGCAAGGTGATGCTGTAAAGGATTATGGGAAATGTAGTTTTCGTCAGCTCCTCAGCCTATGCAGTATGGGAAGGCATGCAAGAAGGTGGTCCATCACAGCTCCTTTGAAACCTTTCCTCTAGACTCTTTCCAGAGTTACCTCTGATCCTGGGTCAGTTTATGCCATTTGAACTTCTGTTAATTGAGGAGAATGTGTTTTGGTAACTATAAGGAGCAAGTATTGTACTCCACATTTTAATTGCTTTTAAAATTTTTTTTCCTTGTCTTTTGTGGTATTCAGGACAAAACCTAGAGCTTTAAACATGATAAGTACAGCTCTAGTGCTGAGCCACGCCCCCCCATCCTCTGACTGCTGGATTCTAGACAGGTGCTCTACCACTGAGTTACATATTGACACAGTTACATAATATAATTATCCATACAAGTGAACCCTTATTGAGTACTTCCTGTGAGTTTCTCAGGTAGTAGACAGTCTTTGTGAGGACATTGCAACTCACGTATATGATGATAGGACATATTAATAAAGTCACCACTTATCAGATGAAATACTTGATATTCAACAGCAGAAGCTATTCAGTGCTGCTCACACATCTGGGAAGTGTCTCTTTCAATGGTGCTTTTTTCATTTTTGGATTTTTGCTTTGTTTTGTTTTGAGGCAGGGACTCACTCTGTAACCTAAGGTGGGTGACTGGAACTCATGAGTTTAAGACGACCTTAAACTCAACTTCAACCTAAGTGCTGGAGCTGCGGGTATGAGCCACCATTCCCAGTTTAAAAATCATTTCTATCCTTCTACCCTGAGTGCTTCTGGGGATCAAACTCAGGTGGCCAGATTTACACACAGTGATCCATTTCACTGGCCCCTGTTTTTGGATGTGTGTATGTGTGTGGGGGGGGGGCACTGTGTGCTCCTGTAGGGGACCAAGGGTGACTTCAGGAATCATCCTAGATTGCGTCTACCTCTTTTTGCTTCGCTCTGGGATTTTCCAAGCTCGGTCCTTCAGGACCAGAAGTGCAGTCAGCCATAGGTTGCATCTGACGTTTTTATGTGGAACCCGGGATCCGAACTCAGGACCTTTTGCTTGGGAGGCAGGGTCTTAACCCTTGGGCCATCTCTCCAGCCCTGTTTTTGGATCTTTTTTTTTTTTTATTGTTTATTCAACCGTGCGCATGTGCGTGTGTATGTGCGCGTGCGTGTGTGTCTGTGTGTGTGTAGAACCACGGACGAATTCGTGAACCACCATGGACGCCTCCACCTCCTTCTGCCCCGGGATTCACAGGCTCCGCCCTACCAGGACCAGAAGAGCAGGCTGCCCCCGCTTCCGCCTGGCGTCTATACGTGGGATCTGGGAACCGAACTCAGGACCTTCCGCCTGCAAGGTGGAGGCTTAACTCCTGAGCCACCTCTCCAGCCCTGTTTTTGGATCTTTTAAGAAATGGTATCACTGTGTAGCTGGGACTAGCTAGTCTCAAACTTGCCATTCCCCTATGTCAGCCTCCTGAGTGCTTGGTGTTGCCACCCCACCAAGCCATGTTGTGTTGTCCCCCCAAAAAGGAAGAAGTTATAGATCTATCAGTAGTCCTGTGGATGTGGTGTGATCAAAGTCTTTACAATGACCACCCAATACTTCAGAAACTCACAGGAAGCACTCAATAAGGGTCCACTTTTGTGGGTAACTACATTATGTAACTGTGTCACTATGTAACTCAATGGTAGAGCACCTGCCTAGAATCCAGCAGCAAGGGGCTGGGGATGTGGCTTAGCACTAGAAATCCTAGGGCTGGGGATGCATAGGCTGGAGTTCTGCCATGAATGCAAGACCAGTCTTCATGGCAGAACTTTGTCTTTGAAAACAAACCAATGGGGCCGATATGGCTCAGTGGGTAAGTTTCCCGCATGCAAACCTGACAATCCCTAGGAGCCTAGAAGTGGAGAGACCTGACTTCTGAAAGTTATCCAGACCTCCACCCATGTGCCATACACATGCTCTCTTTTCTCTCTCTCTTCTCTCTTTCCCTTTGTCTCTTTCTTACAAATGGGTAAAAAATATTTTTGTTATGTTTCATTTTTATTATATTTTTTGTGCCTAGTTATACAAGCTACCTCCCTCCTCCCTCCCTTCCCCTAAATAAAATATTTTTAAAAGAAAAAACCAAGTTAGATGTACTGGTGCATGTCTATAAATCCCAATGCTAGTATGTTTTATTTATTTGTTTATTTATAAGAGAGAGGAAAAAGAGAGAGAGTGTAGGCTTGCATGTACCATGGTGCGTGTGTACAAGTCAGTCAGAGGACAACCTTTAGAAATAGTTCTGTCCTTCTACTATGTGAACTCTGGGGTTTGAACTCAGGTCATCCAATTGCATGCAGCACCTTGTCGCAGTCATTCTGCATGTTACTGATAAATTCATGACAAAAGAGCTTATGAGAACAAGGGGTTTTTTATTTTTATTTATGATTGCCCAGTTGCAGTTCTTACTTTGGCTCAGCAGGAGAGTTCACACTGAGGGAAGTGGTTATACTGGATCCACAGAACTACTGAGAGACGGGCTAACTTCCCTTGCCTGACAGCATGTCTGTCCAAATATCCTAAAGAATGACAACTTATTTAACCAGCTCCCTCTGTTTTATTCACCTGGCCAGGAAATGGTCTCACCTACTATGAGCTGGGTCTTCCCCATCAATTAGACAATCTCCTGCAAGCTGGCTCAGAGCTTAAATACTAATTCTTCACAAATGTGCCCAGTGAGCGCCAGGTTGTCTCCTGTATCTAACCATGACATAACTTTACCCACTGATGTCTTTCCCTGCTGAGCCATCCTTAGCCCCAGTTTGTTTCTATAGAAAGCAAATTGGGAAGCTGGGCATGGTGGCTCATGCCTGTAATCCCAGCACTTGGGAGGCTGAGGCAGGTGGATTGCCATGAGTCCAAGTGAGTGAAACCCTGTCTCCTAAACTAAAAAAATAAAAATAAATAAAAGATTTCAAATAAAAAAAAAAAAAAAAAAAAAGAAAGCAAATTGGCATTAGTTATTCTAATGGCCGAGTGTGTGTGAGGATACAGTGCCTGGTCCTAGGGGCAAAAAAAGAAAAGTGGTCCCACTTTCAGGAAAATTGCTGGGGAAGCAATCTTGGATAGAAAACTTCAGGAGCTGGGAACAGGAATAGGAAGGAACAGAGTTTCCTCTGTGATGGGAAGGATGGTTTCGAGTCAGCTGGTATGCTCAAGAATGAAGGCAATGCTTTTGGGGTGTCTGCAAGACAGCAGCTCACTGAGGCCCCGTTCCATGCCGAGCACTGGTTCTGAGGCCAGAAGCGTTTAGATAGACATGGGTCTTCAGCTCTCAGGCCTGCTGTCTCTTCTCTCCCTTCCCAGGACCCGGCCCGGTCAGCAGGCTTCCATCCCAGTGGCTCTGTGCTGGCAGTGGGCACAGTGACTGGCAGGTAAGGCTGACCATGGGAATTGGGAAAGGCTTCTCAGATCCTTGGGGACCAAGTCATTACCCCACTTTCCTACTACCCCAAAGCCCATGAAGACAGTAATTAGGCACCTACTGGTTACTGGGTCCTCCTAATCCCTTCCAAGGTCACCACCGTAACATTCCGAGTTCCATGCCTTGTGTCTAGCTCTTTCTACCACCCATCCTCTAAGCTCCTAAACCCTTTCCTCAGCCCCATCCATTGCAGGCTGGCCCTGCCCTTGCACCGTTAGATCAGCTCATCCCTTTCCATCTCCATGCCTTCTCTTTTATAAAGGTGGCTGCTGCTGGACACCGATACCCACGACCTGGTGGCCATCCACACGGATGGCAATGAACAGATCTCCGTGGTCAGCTTCTCCCCTGGTAGGTCTGGTACCCTAGAGAAGCAGGACCCGGGAAGGGGTGACAGGCCCCAGGGGAAGGGGCTACTCAGCGTGGCTAGACCTGGGAAGGGGCTGTCGTAGGAGAGGGAGGGACGGATGGAGCCTGGGGTGGAGCTTGGAAGAGGAGGGGGCGGAGCCTGGGTCCCTCCTCATAGCCCCTCCCCTTCCCCCAGACGGGGCGTACCTGGCCGTGGGCTCCCACGACAACTTGGTGTACGTGTACACAGTGGACCAGGGTGGCCGCAAGGTCAGCCGCCTGGGCAAGTGCTCGGTGAGTGGGCAGTGGTCCCCAGCCCGCGCAGCCACCCCACCGCCCAGAGGGTGCAAAATTAACCGGTTTTCTACCTCAAGGGAGCCACAGCGTCAGAAAGCAACTGATTTTTTTTTTTTTTTTGCCCTGACCACGGAAGGCGTCTTAGTCTGCCCCTTCCTCATTCCTTTCTGTGTTTGAAGCAGCCCCTTCGTGTAGCCCCACCCCTCACCTTCCAATCCCTGCCCCACCATAAGCTCCGCCCCTCCTAAGCACCCTTCTGTAGTCCCGCCCCTCATGTCTAGCTCTGCCCACCTGCCCTGTCTTCCGAGCACTTTCTGTGAGCCCAGTCCATTGAGGTCTGGCCCTGCCCCTGGTTGGTCTGGCCCCGCCCCTACATCCAAAGACCTTCCACCCTTCCTCTAGCCCCCTGTGTTCTAACCCTACCTCTGTATTTTGCCTTCTAACCCTGATCTTGACTGTTCCCTCTCCCTGGTTTTTACCCTAAATTGTCCCTCGCGTCCCCTGCAGGGACATTCCAGTTTTATCACCCACCTGGATTGGGCGCAGGACAGCAACTGCTTTGTTACCAACTCGGGGGACTACGAGATTCTGTACTGTGAGTTCTCTGCAATGTGGAAGTCCAGCCTCTGGTTGCCTCATTTGCATGTGATTTGCATAGGCTTCTCTGGGATCTGGGAGTTAACTTTTGGACTGTTCTGATTTAGAGCTTAGCAACTTTTAACTTCTCATTTTTGTCCTGGTGGGTCCAGTTTTAGTCAATTCCTTCCCTTTGGGTTTGATGGGCTGAGAACAGGGTTTCTATGCACATGGTCCCTGGGATGACTTTGGGGTGCTAGGACCCCCAAATCCAGCGTTTAGCTGGTCCAGAGACTGTGGGACTTTTAGTTCCCTCTGCCTCTAACCTCAGTGTTGGGTGTCTGGAAACTAGGTGGGTTTTTCAGTTCCTGAATACCATTGTCTGTTATCTGCCTCAGGGGACCCTGCCACCTGTAAACAGATCACCAGTGCAGATACTGTGAGAAACGTGGAATGGGCGACGGCTACCTGTGTGCTAGGGTTTGGGGTATTTGGTAAGTTCCTGAATGAGGGCAGTCCTACTAAGGGGCTGGCATGTCAAAAACACCTGGACTGATGATGTTCACAGTCTTTTATCGATTACCTTTGGAACAGGGGACTCACTCCTTTTATTATCTGTGGCTGGGATTGGAGTAAAAGGAAAGAGACAATGAGCTGACTGGGAAGGTCTGTTAGAGCTGTAATGAACTCAGATCAGAGGGACCGTGGCCTCCAACCCATGGGGATCCACATTGCCCAGCAACCTGCTCAATCAGGTCTCCAGGTGGTCCCCACTCATTCCGTGAACATAGTCTTGGACAGTACCAGAAAACAGCTATGACCATAAGTCCTGCTTCCTAGAGGTCACAGGTCAGCGAGGGAGATGGATTCATTCCAGACCTTAGTGACCCTCAGGCTGGGGCAGGGAGGAAGGGAGAGTGGACCTACCGGCTCCCTGGAGGAAAAGGAGGTGGAACATTCCAGTCCTTCTGAGACCACTGGGGAAACCATGAAAGGGTTATGAGATGGAGATGGACAGTTAGAGTTCCATCTTGCTTGTATCAGGGGAGGTTTGGCATGGTGGTAAGGGGACCGGAGTCTGGATCTGTTCTTAGAAGTCCCTAAGCAAAGTGGATTCCCTTATCCCCTTTCTTTTCTTTTTTATGCTGGGAATGGAAACCAGAATCTCTCTCTCATGCTAGACAGTTGCTTTCCCACTGAGCCATGCCCCCAGCCCCTCACTGGGGGGGTTCTAGGCAGGTGCTCTACTGCTGAGCCACGCCCCCAAGTTGTCACTGGTGGATTTCCACAAGTGCTCAGAATTTTTCTTTGCTCGTTATTCTGAGACAGATCAGAAAGAAGTTTATCGGCAGGCCTTGAACGTCTGCTTCCTCTGCCCACAGCCTCTCCTGACGCTGGGATCACAGGCTTGTGCCACTAGCCTGCTTCCCAGGAGACATTTTACCAACTCCTCCCATCTCGCCCCCAGGGATCTGGTCTGAGGGGGCAGACGGTACTGACATCAACGCAGTGGCCCGCTCCCACGATAAAAAGTTGTTGGCCTCAGCTGATGACTTTGGCAAAGTGCACCTGTTCAGCTACCCCTGCTGTCAGCCTCGAGTGAGTGCCTTTGAGGACTGGGGGGACAGGGGATCAGGACAGAGCATGGAGGATTGGGGGGCAGGACTCAAGCTGTTCTGGCCCAGTTTCATTTCTTCCTGGGCCTCAGTTTCCCCATGTTGTATGAGGAGGGATGCCCTCAAGAAGTCTGTGTCTAACTGGAGCTTCAGATGAACAGTTCTAGCATAGAGCACATGGCTCTCAGGGGTCTGCACACTGCAGTGTGCAGGTCGATGGTTCTGTTCTCCTTGGTGACTCAACAAATGCTAATGAGCTCCTACCATATGCCTGCACGCCAAGGGACCCATCGGTGAACAAACCCAGGGAAGGTGCTGCCCTCCTGCTGGCACACTCAGCCACATGCAAGACCCTGCAGGGCTGAGGTTGTATCCCCAGCATCCATGGCTTCCTGGCCAATGTGGAACAAGGGCCAGACCAACGCCATGGGGACAAACAGGTGGTGAGAGACGTTACCTGAGCCTGGAGGAAGTTTGCCTTAACCCTCTGCGAAGGGGAGCAGGTTCTCTATAGCCAGGTCTTACGAGTTTTACCTATCCTCCCACCCCCCACTCCACAACCACCTGGAATGAAACCCAGGACTTTATAGGTACTTTCCAAGCACTTATCACTGAGTCACACTCCCAACCCTTCACTGCTGGATTCCAGTCTGGTGCTCTACCACTGAGCAATGTCCCCAGTCCCTAGGCCTATGGCACTTGCTTGTCTGTCTTGGGAGGTTTGTTGTTATTTTTTGAGATTATCTATGTGACTGAGGATGACCTTGAATTCCTGACCTCTTTGCCTCCACCTCCCAAGGATTGGGATTACTGGCATTGCAATCATTCCTGGCTTATTTTTCTTTTTGTTGTGATATTAGGATAGAAAAACTAGTTCAGTGGCCCTGTGGTCCCGTTGCTGTGACAGAACCCCTGACCCAAGCAGCTTAGGGAGAGAAAGGGTTCAGGTAGCTCGCCATTCCGGGCTGTGTATAGTCCATCGTGGCAGGAGAGTCTCAGCAACAGGAACCTGAAGCCGCTTGGGGATCCGTGACAAGGACAGAGCAGATAAACGCCAGCATGCTTACGAGCTAGCTGGGCCTTCCACATCAGGATGCCATCTAGACCTTCTCTGTCAGGCATGCTTGTCCAGGGTTGGCCTTGATCTTAGGTATCTCACTATCTGTTGGCAGTCTTCTATCCCAGGAACAGAAAACCTCAGGAGGGGGTGGTGGGGCAGCACACGCTTGAAATCCTAGGACCAGGGCTGCTAAGATGGCTCAACGGGTGAGGCTCCTACTCACAAACCTGGCGACCTGAGTTCAATCCCCGGAAGCCCACATGATGGAAGGAGAGAACGTCTCAGAAGTCATCCTTTGACCTCTACCCATGTGTCATGGCATGCACATGTGCTTTCTCTCTCGTGTAAACAAGAGGATTTTGAGTTAGAGGACAGCCTGGGTTACATAGGGAGACCTCGTCTTTAACAACCCAGAAGACTCTAAAGATGGGGATGACGATGCCCTTGGGTGTGACCTTCCCTCCTTTCTGCCTCTTCTCTCACAGGCCCTCAGCCACAAATACGGAGGACACAGCAGCCATGTAACCAACGTGGCTTTCTTGTGGGATGACAGTGTGGCCTTGACCACTGGGGGCAAGGACACGAGTGTGCTGCAGTGGCGGGTGGTGTAAGGTGGGGGGGTCCCAAGGACATGGGGGAGTCCAGTGGCCTGGCTGGAGTTCTATTTTCGGGAGATGTCTATTGCCGAGTAGAGTAATATATACCAAAAAAAAGAGTACATCTATAGCAGAGGGGGGTATGGTACGGGGGGTGGGCGGGAGGGTGAGTGGACAGACAGAGGTCTCTATTTATCTGGGCGGGGAGAGGGGTCACTCGCCATGCCTTGGGGAGCCATTGGTGTTTGGTTGGGGGGTGTATTCTTTTTTAAGTTTATTCTTTTATATCATCCAGAAATAAAGACTTGTGCACTGAGCTGTCTGGAGGCTGGTCTGTATACTTGGTTGAGTACATTGTGAGTAAGTGTATGTGTATATATGCGCACCTGTGTATGGGACATGCATGTAAACATGTACATGTGAGTATGGAGGCCAGAGGTAGACATTGGGTGCCTTTTATTACTTTTCTTTTTTTTGATTTATTCATTTATTGTGTGTGTGTGTGTGTGTGTGTGGTGTGTGTGCGTGTGTGTGTGAGAAGGCGCTGTATGTCCCTGTGGAGGACCAAGGTTGAGTTCAGGAATCATCCTGGATTGCTTCTACCTCCTTTTTTGCTTTGCTTTGGGATTTCCTAGGCTCTGCCCACCAGGACCTTAAGTGAAGGCCACCTGTCTTTTCTGGCTGGTGTTTTTACATGGGACCTGGGATTCGAACTCAGGACCTTCTGCTTATGAGACAGAGCCTTAACCCCTGAGCCATCTCTTTAGCCTGTTTACTTTTCATGCTTTCTTTTTTTAAAAAAAATTAATTAATTAATTAATTATCGTGTGTGTGTGTGTGTGTGTGTGTGTGTGGTGTGTGTGTGTGTATATCAGAGGACACTGTGTGTCCATGTGGAGGAGCAAGGGTGACTTTGGAAATCATCCTGGGTTGTTTCTTCCTCCTTGCTTCATTCTGGTATTTATGATGCTCCACCCACCAGGGCCAGCCACCAATTCCATCTGGTGTTTTTATCCACCTGGTGTTTTTACGTGGGAACTGGGATCTGAACAAAGGACCTTCTGCTTGGGAGGCAGAGTCTTAATCCCTGAGCCATCTCTCCATCCCGCATTTTCTTTCTTTCTTTCTTTCTTTCTTTCTTTCTTTCTTTCTTTCTTTTTCTTTCTTTCTTTCTTCTTTCTTTCTTGCAGGAGCTTGAGTGTACTTTCTTTAGTTCTTTCTCTCTCTATACCCTTCCTTCCGTTCTTTGTCTTTGACTTTGTCTCTCTCTTTTCTCCTCATCCTTCCTCCTTCCCTCCTTTCCTCCCTCCCTTCCTCCCTCTTTTCTTTCCTTTTTTCTAGACAAGCTTTCTTATTGAACCTGGAGTTCTCTGATTGCCTAAACTGTCTGGGCTGATTAGCTTTGGAGAGGCATCTGTCGCTGCTCCCCCTTAGTGCTGTGCTTAGAGGTATGAGTGGCCACATCCAGCTTTTACACAGTTTTTGGAGAGTTGAATTCAGGTTCTCATGCTTGCACAGCATTACCCACTGTACACTGAACCAGGGAACCCCCTACTTTTTTTTAGTGTATGTATGTGTGTGTATATGTGTATGTATGTGTGCATATACCAGAGAGCACTTGAGTGTGTATGTCTATGGAGATCCAAAGGTGACATCAGGAATCACCCTGGATTGCTCTACCTCCTTATTGCTTTGCTCTGGGGTTTCCCAGGCTTTGTCTTCCAGGACCAGAATTATAAGCCACTGCCATACCCATCTGACATTTTACGTGGGATCTGAGTATTCAAATTCAGATCTTCTTGCTTGTGAAACACCCTCCCCCCTTCCTTTTAATACCATTTCATGTGGGCCAGGCTCCAAGCTGGGTTCAAAATCACTATGTACCCAAGGATGACTTTGAACTTGTGATTTTCCTGCCTCTTCCTCCTAAGCACTGGAATTCAAGTGTGCAACACTGATCTATGCTCTTTTTATTTGTTTTAAAGGGTCTCACTCTGTAGCCCAGGCTGTCGTCTAGCTCATGGCAATCCTCCTGCCTCTGTCTTCAGAGAGAGGAAGGATTGGAGACAAGTAACGCTGCACTCGACTTTGCTGCGGTATTTTGAGTAGGAGATTGGCAAACTTTTTGGGAAGAGCCACATGGCAGCTATTTTTGCTTTGTGAGACCCCTAGTCACCGTCATCACGGACTGTGACGTGGTGGGAAACCAAGTGTAGCCTGTGTCCACCCATGAGTTGGTATCTGTCTCAACAGAACTATTTGTGGACAGTGAAATTTGAATTTCTAATTATTCTTTTTGATGCCTCAAAATACTAGTGTTTTCACTTCTCTCCAGCTATTTTAAAATAGAAAGCACTCAGGCCAAGGTTGCGTATGCTTGTAATCTAAACATTTAAGGGGCTAGACAATCAGAAATTCAAGGCCAATTTGGGCTACATAGTAAGTTTATGGCCAGCCTGGGCTACATGAAGGTCTGTCTAAAAAACACAAAAACAAGTAGTTTCACAAAAGTTGAGACTCAAGTCCAGCATTGGAAAGGAAAGAAAAAAAAGCTGCTAGGTTCACCATACTTTTTAAAAATATTTGTCTGTTTATGAGAGAGAGGGAGGAAGAAAGAAAAAGAGAGAAAGAATGTGTATGCATGTCATGGTACACAAGTGGAGGTCAAAGGACAAGTTTCAGAAGTCAGCTCTGGACTTGGGAGATGGCTCTGGGTTAAGCCTTTGCCTTGCAAGCAAAAGAACTTGAATTCCACCCCAGATCTCATACAAAAAGTCAGGCAGAAATGACGGTGGCTTGCAATTCCAGTCATGGAGAGCAGAGCCTGGAAAACCCCAGAGCAAAGCAATAAGAAGGTAGAACAATTCAGGATGATTCCTGATGTCACCCTTTGGCCTCCACAGGCACACACCTTTTCTATACCCACCACACACACATACATATACACCCACAAGAAAGAGAGGAAGGAAAGAAAGGGGAAGGAAGGAAGGAAACAAGGAAGGAGAGAGAGAGAAAAAGAAAGAAAGGAAGGAAGGAAAGAAAGAGAAGAAAGGAAAGAAAAAAGAGAAAGGAAGGAGGGAGGGAGGGAAGAAGGAAGGAAGGATGGATCTATTCTCTCCTTCCACTAAGGGGGAATTGAACTCAGACCTCCAGATCTGTAAGCAGAGACCTTACCAACCAAGCCATCTCGCTGGCCCCTTAGTCATATTTTTGTAGATCATCTCAGACTTGTGTCTTGCCCTCTATGAGAAGAATCCTTGCAGGGAAAGCCCGGCACTTTGCTGTTGCAGAACTAGAGCTTATCAAGTCCTGCTTGCCCTTATGGAGAGAAAGTGATTTGGGGAGAGACCTGCAAACCCCAGGAAGAGAATTGTCTACAGGCTCCCAGGAGCTGCTAAAATGCCTCTGTGTGAAATGGACAGGACTGATGGGATGCTCAGCAGGTAAGGTGCCTGTCCGCAGACCTGGCTACCTGAGTTTAACCCCCAGAAAACCGCATGGTAGGAGAGAACTGACTTCCTGACTTCCAAAGGGTGTCCACTGACCTCCACCTGTGTGCATGGCGCACGTGTACATGTCTCTCTTTCTTTCTCTTTTTCTCTCTCAAATAAATTTTTAAAAATGAGAGAAAATGTGGAGAGAGGCTGCACTGTAGAAAGCAAAGCCACATCATAATATAGATTCTAGACCAGCAACTGGCCTGCAGGAAGTTGTAGCCTAGCAGAGCCGGCCTATCCCCAAACTGCAGCTTTGAAGTGTGACCTTGGCTTCAAAGCTAGAGCGAGACACGACTCGAGCAAAACCCTGTCTGTCTTGTCTCTTCCAGATAAGACGACTTATGCTTGTTTTTGACCTCTCTTCAGAGTGCCTTGTGTGCTGCACAGAAATCCAGTCTCCCGCTTTCCCGCGCCCTGGGCACCTGCAATGGCAGCGTTTACTTAGTTTACTGTCTACAGAGTAATAAACGTTTGAGAAAGTGGGTGATGCTAGTTCCCATCAGAGACTATGCAGACCACCCAGTCCCTGCTTAGCTGTGTTTCATCTGTCGTTTTCTTCATTCCTGCATCTCCCCAACAGAGCAGTGCTGCGTGGGGTGCAGCAGCAAGTGGCAAAACCCTTTCGATAGGACAGCCCCTGAGTCAAACATGAAATTCTTTGGTAATTTAATCATGTCAGAACCATGTCAGAACCATTCGTCCCCCCTCTTTCTTTCTAGTGGCACATCTCATTAACATAACTAAAACATCCATTCCCAGATCATTTGTCTGTGAATGAAGGAATCAGGAAAATTCACACGTGTGTATCCTAACTGTTTAGCCCAGTGTCTGGAGCAAATACTTAACAGATGAAGCTGCTGGAGGGCTGGAAGATGACTCATCAGATACAGTCCTTACTGCTTTTTTTTTTTTATAAGATTTATTTTTATTATTATTATTATTTATTCAACTGTGCGCGTGTGCGTGTGTATGTGTGCGAACTGTGTGTGTGTGTGTGTGTGGGGTGTGTGTGTGTGTGTCTGTGTATGTGTAGAACCACGGGAATTCATGAAACCACCATGGACGCTCCATCTCCTTTCTGCCCCGGGATTCACAGGCTCCACCCTACCAGGACCAGAAGCACAGGCGCCCCTGCTTCCGCCTGGCGTCTATACGTGGGATCTGGGATCCGAACTCAGGACCTTCCGCCTGCAAGGTGGAGGCTTAACCCCTGAGCCACCTCTCCAGCCCCAGTCCTTACTGCTTAAGTGTGAGAACTCAGGTTGAAAACTCCAGCACTCACATAAGAGGTTGAAAAGCGCAGCATGTGCATCTGCAATCTCAGCACAGGCGAGGCAGAGACCGAAGGATCCCCATGAGGTTCAGGGAGAGACCCTGTCTCAAAAAATAAGGTGGAGGGTCGGAGAGATGACTCAGTGGATAAAAACACTTGTTATACAAGTGTGGTGATCAGAGTTCAATCCCCAGAACCCACATAAAGAGTGGGGTGCGGGGCTGGAGAGGTGACTCAGGGGTTAAGCCTCTGCCTTGCAGGCAGAAGGTCCTGAGTTCGGATCCTAGACCCCACGTATAGACGCCAGGCGGAAGCGGGGGCGGCCTGCGTTCTGGTCCTGGTAGGGCGAGAGCCTGTGATCCGGGGCAGAGAGAACAAGGAGGAAGAGGGTCCATGGTGGTTCCCGAATTGGTCTGTGGTTCTACACACACACACACACAATTGAATAAATAAGAATAATAAAAAAAATTAAAAAAAAAAAGAGTGGGGTGCTTGCCTTTGAAATCCCAGCACTCCCACAGCGAGATGGAAGGCCGAGACAGGAGAAAAGGGCAGAAGTGTTCATGCACAATATGGGGCAGAAGTAACTCTAGAGATCCCACTTCAACAAGGGGAAAGCAAGAATGGACTACTAAAGTTATTCTCTGACCTCCACATAAGTGCTGTGACACATGAGCATATGAAAAAATATATAAGGTGTGGGGCTGGGGAGATGGTTCAGTGGTTAAAGCCTTTGCTTATTTTTGTAAAATACCAGACAGGTATAGCAGTCTGCCTATAATTCTAGTCCTGGAAGGCAGAGCCTGGGAATCCCTGGAGCAAACTGGCTAGCCAGATTAGTCCTAATGACATGCTCTGGGTTTATTTAGAGACCCAGACTCACAGCAGTAAGGTGGAAGTGTAATCGAGGATGATTCCTGATGTCACCCAGGCACACACCTCCACTGGTGCCCACATTTAAGTTCATTGGAGTGTATTCAAAGTTGTCAGAGGATAGCTGTGGCAAGTCACTTCTTTCCTTTCCACTATGTGAGCTTCTGGGTTGACAGATTTTCTAGCAGACTCCTTACCTCCTGTTTTTTCTCTTTCTCTATGTGGCTTCTTTATTTTATTTTAATTATAATTATATTACCATCAAGTATGGCCTGTTCATATATGTGTGGCTTTTTAATTTTTTTATTTACTTATTTATTGTGTGTGTGTGTGTGTGGTGTGTATCAGAAAGCTCTGTATACATGTGTATATCAGAAAGACCAAGGGTGATTTTGAGAATCATCCTGGATTGCTTCTACCTCTTTTTTGCTTGTTCTTGGATTGCCCAGGCTCTGCCCACCAAGGCCACAAGTGCAAGTTGCTCCTATTTCCTGGCATTTTTGTTTTGTTTTGTTTTGTTCATACATGGGATCCAGGATCCAAACTCAAGTCCTTCTGCTTTCGAGGCAGAGTTTCAACCCCTGGGCAATCTCTCCAGCACATTCCTAGGTTTTAAACCCTTCTTCCCTGCCCCCCTTTCAACCCTCCTCTCTGTATTGCCTCTTTCCTTAAGCCCAAATTCTGGGAAAATGGTCATGAAACTATCAAGTGAACCTTTTCCATAGGGGCTGTCCGCATTCTGTCTCCCCCTAGTGACCAGCTTCAGTCCTGCATGGAAAATATGCCTTGAAAGAGAAGAAAATTGTGTCTCCACATATCCTGGGTGTGTGTGTGTGTGTGTGTGTGTGTGTGTGTGTGTGTGTGTGTGTGTGTGTTTTGGTTTTTGTGTCTTTGCGCCAGGCCATGAAAGGTTTTTCTGCTGTGGTCTCAACCCACAAGTGTCCCTTGCCCTCAGCGTTCTGGTGGTGTTTGTGATCAGCGGCATCTCTGCAGATTTGGTAGTGGGGGTGGGAGAGAGAAAGGAGGATTTTGAACCCTCTGTCTACACGTTGAAGGCAGGGATGGCAGTGATCCCCTCATCAAAAGCTTCTGCTGTTCTTCCAATGCCAGCTGCCCTTTGTAGATACTCCCAGGAAAACCCCTACTCAGGGTTCTCTCTCTCTCTCTCTCACACACACACACACTCTCTCTCTCACTCTCTCTCTCTCTCTCTCTCTCCTCTCTCTCTTGCTCTCACTGTCACTCTCCTCCTATGATCTGAACTGAATTGTGGCAAATTTGGGGCATCACAAGAGTAGGCAACCCCTCAGCCCCCTGACACTCAGAATATAGACCACACCTATAATCTTTTATGCATGTGTGTTTGAGTGTATGTGTGTGTGTTGTGTGTACCAGAGGGCACTTGAGTGTTTGTACCTATGGAAGTCCAAGATTAACATTAGGAATCATCCTAGATTGTTCTACCTCCTTATTGCTTTGCTCTGGGGTTTTCCAGGCTCTGAACTTCCAGGGTTGGAACTACAGGCTGCCCAGTGGTTTTATGTGGGATCTGAGGATCCAAATTCAGGTCCTTTTGCTTGCAAGGCAAAGGCTTTAACCTCCAAGCCATCTCTGCAGTGCTCCACACCTGCCAGCATGGACTACACTCATAGGAACAAGTCTCATCGGTTGTCATGGCATCTGTGTTAGAGCTGTCCTTTAAACTGCTTTGCAGGTGTCTCAGATCCTTGATCCCCCCTCTCATTGGCTGAGTCCCTCTTTGAAGAAAGGAAGTGATGTGGTTCAGAGAAGTAAAGTCACCTATCTATGACCACACGGCAGATGATTAGAACAGTACCCTCTTTTATATTAAATTTAGATGAAGTTGTAGAATGGGCAAGATTAGTCTCTGATGATAAAGGAACAAACTAGGACTGGAGAGATGGTTCAGAGGATAAAGTCTTTGCCTCCTCCCACAGCCCCTGTTTGTTTTTGTTTGGACAGGGGCTTATCTGGTATCCCAGGCCCAGCTTAAACTCACGATCCTCCTGTCTCAGTCTCTTGAATGCTGGGATGTGTACTGCCATGCTGGGCTTCCTAATTCTTTGATTGAAATGAAATCGCCCAGGCCTCACTACAAGAGTTTCAAGAGTCTGGCAGATGAATACGCCCATGTGACTCCAGGCCAGCATCTCTGCGGGGAAACTTTTACCACCCACATCTACTTTTCGGGCCACTCACCCTTAACACTACCCCCAGAGGCACCTCTATTCTTTCTTGTGTGTGTACGGTGGCCAGAGGTCGCTCCCCTCCGAGCTGTCCACATTGCTTTGTGAGATAGGATCTCCCGCTGTAACCCGGGGCTCTTTCATTTGACTAGGCAAGCAGCCAGTGAGCCTGGGGTGGCTTCCTGTCTCCAATTCCAAGCCCTTTCTCCTGCCTCTTCAATTTGGGTTTGAGGATCAAGCTCACATCCCCAAGCTTGCACAGCAAGTGCTTACACACTAACCCATCTCCCTAGACCCCTGTTTTGTCTGGTTTGTTCTTGTGTGCGTGTATGTATGTGTGTGTGTATGTGTGCGCATGTATGTGTGCGTGTGTGTCAGAGGGTACTGTGTGTACCTTTGGAAGCCCAAGGGTAGCTTAGAGACTCATCCTGAATTCCTCTACCTGCTCATTGCTTTCCTCTGGGATTCATTCTCCAGACTCCACCTTCCAGGGCTAGAAATGCGGGGCATCGTCTGGCATTTTTACATGGGATCTGGGATCCAAACTCAGGTTTTTCTACTTTTG
>JALPQD010000201.1:2166136-2201136 GCA_023101885.1 Typhlomys cinereus
CTCATATCTCTGCCAACCAACAAGAAGCAGAGAGAGGAACCCAGAGTGGAGCACAATCTTCTGAGGTCTCCCCCTAATGAAATACTTCTACCAGTTGGGCCCCCAGTCTAAAGATCACGGCCTTCCAACATAACCGCTCAGGAACCAGTGTTTGAAACAAGCCTGCAGGGAGCACTTCAGATTCACACTGTAACAGTAGAGGTTGAAGACTCATGTCTAAGAAAATGATTTATATTTGCTTTTCCTTTGCTGTCTGCAGAGATTCATTATCAAAGGGCAGGACTCGGACATTCACCCCATAACCACTGGATCATCTCTCAGAGGGCCCATCTCTCCACAAGCTCGGTTTTGTACTTGCACGTGAACTTGGCTCGCCTCCCAAGGCCCACTACCTTTCTCCTCTGGAGGCTCTTGACCAGTTAGAACTGGCCAGAGCCCTGAAGGTCAGGTCAAGCCCCCCAGGTCGTAAGGCCTATGGAGGAGCCAGGGTGAGCGTATAACAGTAGCGGGAGGGGCCCCTGTGCCCTTCGGGGAAATCTCATGGATTTCTAAGAGAGTGACGTAGGACTAGGACAGGAGGCAGCATCAAGCACCAGGGTGGAAAGACAGACCTCCAGAGGGTCACACCAGCACCCTTGACTCCTGGCAACACATCAACCCCTTCAGACCCTAGGCTGCCTATTGCACCCCAGACCCTGTGGGGCACCTAGAACGAGGATGTCATCCTCAGCAGGTGTTGTTCAGTTTTGACACTAAAACCTTGTCAACTCTTTACCATTTTGCCTTGTTCTATTTGCGCATATCAATGACACATCTACTGGGTTTCCCTGTGACTTTAGCATACATATCACACTTGACCGTGCCCTCCTACATTGCTGGCACTCTCCCTCCCCTGCCCCTTCCTCTTCCCTGGTAGTACTGCAGGATCAGTTTGGGGTTCTCGGTTTTTAGCTGTTTTTTTTTAGAGTGTCTTATGTGCATATAGTGACTTTATGTTATTTGTGCCCTTTTTTATGCAATCCCACCCCTCCTCCTTTCCCCCACTGCAAACCTTCTTCCCTTTCCAGTCTCCCTCCTAATTTCACATCTTTCTGCATGGAGGAGATTGCTTTTGACTCAAGCAAGAACACAATGCCAGAACTCATTAGGTAAATGGAAGAGAAGTGTGATGGTTGTTAGATCATAGAAGGACAACAAGAAAGAGATTTTTAGGGCCCCAAAAAAGTTCCAACTTTAGAGAACGGCAAGAAGGCTTACGGAGAAGAGTTTGAGAGGTTTTGCCAAGTGCTGTGCTAAGATCGCCACTGCAAGGAATCTTACATGAAGATGAAGCTCATTTGTGCAAACTTTACACTTGTCTTTGCAGATTTCTCATCGTTCTGTGAACAAAGATGAGAAATCACAGAATACTGTTACCTCATGCTGACTTCAGCACAGCCTTGGGATCAGAGAATCATAAGCAACAGGAAGAAATCTCTCCACAAAGATAAGTGACCTATGCAGACATGTTGCTAAGCATCAGGAATCTGGATACTTTGTCCAATGAATTATTCTTATTTCTCTAATTGCTGCAGAATGTCCTGAGATGTAGCTTTTGTATATCACTCCCATTCTTAACCAGTTACCCACCAAAAGATACTCCTATTAATATCTAAGAGGAAAGTCACATAGAAAGCCAACAAAAATAATGAATGAGTGAAGTTATGAAAATGATGGACAGAGTGTAATAGCATTTTGTTATTTACCATTTAGCTGCCTTATAGAACTGTCACTTGCACTCAAGCGGTAACTTCTGTTCAACAGGCCTTTCTGTTGGAATAGATATTCACACTTCACCTAAATTTTTATGGAAAGTGTGTACGTCTTTGGGTTCATATTCTGTGCCACTCTCAGCGAAAAAAGAATCTGGAAATAGGGTGACTTACTCCTGGTCCCCAACTAATCATGTCAGACCCAGGATTTGAACCGGGGCAATCAAGAACCACCATTCCAGTTTCTCTTCATGTTGCTGATAAATATACAATCAGGCAACAAGTGCTATTAGGACAACAATAATTACAGGAAATATCAAGAGAGGGCAAACATTCCTACCAGCCAGTCGCAAGTTTGCCTCAGTATGCCTAAGTCTGCCAATCTACTGAACCAGCTCCCTCTGTCTTACCCGCCATGGGTTGGGACCTCCCCCTTAATTAGGTCCTCCCTCACAGGCTTGCTTAGGGTTTACCTTAACTATAATCCTCCACAGATGGGCCCAAAGCCTCAGTCTTCTATCATCAGGTTGGCACCTTGTTGCAGTCCGCCTGCATGGCTGCTGATAAATGACCAGCAAACTGCTTGAGGGAACAAGGGTTTATTCTCTCCTATGATTCCTGGTTACAGTTCTCAGTCCAGCTTGACGGGAGAGCTCATGCCAACACTAGGGCCAAGGGAACTGGCCACACCATCACCACATAACAGCTGAGAGATGGACACCCTTACTTGCCAGACCAGCATATCTGGTCAAGTGAACAGAAGGATGCTGCTCTCAGTATTTTATTTACCTGTTCAGGGCCTAGTCACACCCACCATAGGCCGGGCCTTCCCCATCAGCTAGACAATCTCTCACAGGTTTGCTCTGGGCTTATCCCAACCACTAATTCTCCATAAATGTGCCCAGAACTCAAACCCTCAACCATCAGGTTGACACCTGTATCTAACTGTCACATCCATCTTTGTCCATGTTGCTATTGAAGGAGAAAGATAAGAGTTATCTTTGGGACCACTGGATTGAAAGCATATGGTAGACACTTTTGCACAAGTCCATGTGGCTGGACTTTGCAGAACACAAGTCCAAACTGACCAAAATTCTTAAAACTCAAGCATCTTCAGCTGCCATGTTTGATTTCCAGCCTTGTGGCTTTGCTTCTGTCTGCTCGGTAGCACTTCCCGACACCGCCCCACACACACCCAGCCTTGCTGGAGGTGACTATGAGACTTTCATTATCCTTTCTCACTCTCTTTGCTTCAGAACTGTTTAACACATTGTGAGGTGTGCTGCCCACACTTCAGAACTGGAAAAGTAACCTGATTTCCTTGGATCCCTAGGAATTCCTAAATATAGGCTTCAAACCTATATAGGCTACCAAACCCTGACAGTTGTAGTTCAAATGTTGGGTCTATGCTACACGTATATGCACAGGGCATAACTTTTCTTCAAAGTTAGGGCGGGACTGGGGAAATGGCTCAAAGGGGTTAAAACCTTTGCCTCAAAAGCAAAAGGACCTGAGTTCAAATACACAGATACACAGATACACAGATACACAGATTTTTTAATGTGTATTAAAAAAAAAAGTCAGATGGATACAATGGTAGCCTGCGAGAAGGTAGAGCCTGGGAAACCCCAGCGCAAAACGATGAAGAGGTAGAGCGATCCACGATGAGACCCAATGTCTCCAGAGCACAAATACCCAGGTCACTCTTGAACACACTTGAGCATACGTATACACACAATGTACACACATACAAGAAAGAGGGAGGGGGGAGAGAGAAAGGAAGAGAGAAAGGAAGGAAGGAAGGGAGGAAGGGAGGGAAGGAGGAAGGATTATAATGACTCCACCACAAGCTTCCACCTAAAAACAAAAGAAACCTTGTCTCACCTAAGTTGGTTCTGCTGAAGTATTGTGACATGACACAAACCTAATCAATATATGTAATATGTAAAGATAGTTACTATGTATCTATGTGTAATATGTATATATATTGTATGTATAGTATATGTGCATATATATTATGCATATATGTGATATGTATAGTTACTTATTATGTGTATATATGTATATTTATGTATATATTAATACGTATAGATACATTATGTATATATGTAATATGTATAGATACATATGTATCTGTGTAATATGTATAGATACATATATTATGTATCTATGTGTAATATGTATAGATATATATTATGTATCGATATGTAATATGTATAAATACATACCTATTCACATTATGTGTATATGTATATTATACACATTATATATATGTATATATTTATATATGTGTTATGCTATATTTGAGAATTTGTAATATTTTATAACTCTTGGTATTAAGAAAGTGACTTACTTAACAGAAAAAAAAACATTCAGCCCAGTTGAATGGACTAGTATATTAACATGTTTGCATCCTCTGGGAGGAACCAGCCAACTAGAACAGTGGAGATAGATTTGTCGTGTTGCTTTGCCGTTATGCTTTGCTTCTGTGACTGAGGGGGACAGTCAATTAGTCTTTTTACACCTACATCGAATTCTGTAACTTGAGAGCAGATTGCAGAAGGCCACGACTTAAAGGGAAAGTGTTAGGAAGAATTAGTGACTAATAGATACAGAAATGTGAGTAGGAACAGTCAGACTGATGTCATATGCTCTGCTCATGGGGCACATATTCCTGAACACCTAAAACCCTCCGGTAGGATCTGACAGTCTAAACCTATTTTATTCCACTGTGGGACCTGCCCTGGAAAGCAGGCTTGGAGCTCCATTTTGAGTGAGAGATAAGACAGTGATCTCTAACAGAGACCATAGGCTGGTTATTCCAAGAGTGAGGAAGATGTGCTGCGAGAAGACCCCTAGCTAGGTGGGGTCAGTGTATTTGGGGTGGAGGGAGAGATGAGACCAGAGATGCCTATAAACCCTTTTGGGTAATTGAATTGTGATAGAAGGAGATGAGAATAGCGTTTTAGGATGCATAAAGGCTGCTCCCTGCACACATCTTTATAGAGAAAGTGCTGGAAGTCTTGTTTCCAAGAGAAGCAGAGGCATCTCAGAGAGGAATGCAGAAGCAGTGGGACCTTCCACTCCTGGCTGTGACGTTAGCTCAAGGCTCACGCATGTTTCCCATTCAATTCCCCAGGCAGTATCTTCCTACCCCCGTCCTGTTCCAACTCTCCTTTGGATCACGGCTCAGATGAAGGTTGGTTTTGACACACTCTCCTCTTGTCTCCCTTCCATCTCTTAGTTTCTCTGCGAACTCAGTTCTCATGGCTTACAGTAGAGGATCAGACAGGTCAAGTTCCATCATGCTCAGCAGCCATGAGTCACTCAGGGAACTGGATTGGGTTTGAATGATGAAGCGCTTGCTAGGTCCAGATGCTTACAGATGTCTTTCCATGCCACGGAATCAAGTCTCTTCTTGACAGGCAGGAAATGGTAAGTAGGTCACAGAGGGGCAAGGCTGAAGCCCACGCTCACGGGCAGCGAGTGTGGCAGCGCAGCAGGAAGTTGGTGCTGTCGCCCAACTCCTTGGGCTAAATGGTACACATGCCAGAGAAACTTCAGGAGGAAGGTGTCACGCACAGTGTAGGAGGATTGCGAACCCTTTGGAATGTCAAGCAAGAAGTGGGGGTGTGGATACACATTTTTAAAAAGCCATTTCATAAAAGAAATGACTACAGAAGCCTGGAGGTGATGTTAGTCCATTGAGGAGCATCCAAAGTTTCTGCACTGGTTTCGAGTGAAACTATCTTTGAAATTAACTAGCTAATAATACCTCACCGCTCCTGTTTCCAGAACATGCATTTTTTTTTTCCTCCTTAATGAAAGAATTTCTCCGGCATATGTCTGGACAGGCTTTGAGTTAACAGTGAGAGGAGAAAATGAATCGTTTCCATTTCGTATGTCATTTGTGTGCTTACATGCTCCACAATATTGTTTTTAATGTATTCATAATAAAGGCAGAAAAATGGTCTTCAAATCCATTTTCCTGAATGTACTCCTCAGTAGAGGTTTTCAGCATGCTGTTGAGGACCTCATTACGATGTTCATCAATAACAGGTTTGAAACAACTTAGAATCTTATTTTCTTCTATTTGTCATTCTTTCTCTCTCTCCCTCCTTCCTTCCCTTCCTTTCTCCCTTCCTGAATTCCTTCTTCATTTCTTCTGTTTTGGTTGTAGTGTGAATCAAACGGAGAGTCTCATGAATACTAGGTCTGAACCGTGTATGCAGGTATTTATGAAGGACAGAGGTCAAGAACTTTGGGGCTGGAGAGTTGGCTGAGGGGTTAAGCCTCTGCCTTGCAGGTGGAAGGTCCTGAGTTCGGATCCTAGACCCCACGTATAGACGCCAGGCGGAAGCGGGGGCGGTCTGCGTTTCTGGTCCTGGTAGGGCGGAGCCTGTGAATCCCAGGGCAGAGTAAACAAGGAGGAGATGGAGGAGTCCATGGTGGTTCCTGAATTCACCCGTGGTTCTACACACACACACACACATACACACACACACGCATGCACAATTGAATAAATAATAGATAATAATAAAAAAGAACCTTTAAAAATGAAATTAAAAAAAACTTTACTACTGAACTGTATTCCAGTCCTCCTCTTTGCTGTGTGTATGTGCATGTGTGTGTCTGTGTGTGTCTGTGTGTGTGTGTATGTGTATGTGTGTGCGTGTGTGTGTGTGTGTGTGTGTGTGTGTGTGTGTGTGTGTGCAGATATGTTCAGGCACAGGTATGTACTTATGGAGGCCAGAGGTCAATATTAGGTGTCTTCTTCAATTGCTCTCCATCCTATTTTATTATTTTATTTGAATTATGCATACGCACATGGCATGTATGGGGGACTAGGAAGACATGCAATCCTGTGCAAATGCCCTGTGGATGTTGGTATCGTATCCCATCGCTCCCCATTTTATTCCCATGAGACAGGAGTCTCTCACTGAACGGGGAGTTAGGTTGGCAGCCAGTGAGCCCCAGCAATCCTCCTGTGTCTCCCCAGTCCCAGGGTCACAGATGTAATGTGGTTTGTATAGAGGGGGATGTGTATGTACATGTGCATGGGAGTGTGTGCCTGTGGAGGCAACAGGATGATATTAGGAATCATCCTTGACTGCTCTTTCACCTTATTGTTTTGAGCTTAGATCGTTAATTAGACCCAGACCACACCATTTACTAGTCTGGCTAGTCCCAGGCGCTGCCTCCAGGACTAGAATTACAGGTGGGCTACCATACCTGCATGGCATTTTTACATGGGATCTGGGACCTGAACTCAGGTCCTTTTACTTGGGGGCTAAGGCTTTAACCACTGAGCCATCTGTCCAGTCTCAGGGTCAGTTTTTTCCATGAGGGCGGAGGATCCAAACTCAGGTCCTCTTGCTTGCCTAGCAAGCACTGGTACCTATTGAACTATCTAGTCCCATCCTCCATTTACCTTTCTTCTCTCCCATTCCTCTTCCTTTCCTCTCTTTCTGTCTCTCTACCACTGCTTTCAAGTCTCCTCTCTGTAACTTACGATTTGTCATTATTCACTCTGGATGAAATCATATTTCTTTGCTATCATTTTTTTTTCATTTGCTAAGTAGGAATTAGTAGTCATTTAACATGTGGGATGTAAAACATATATATGAATGAGAAGGTGACTATTTCTTATAGTGACCACACAAAGGATCTGCTTAAGTATTTGGGAAAGTGTCTGTCAGGAAGTGATTACTTTTACATGGATTTACACTTTGGTTTTTTAAGTAAATTAAAGGCTCTCAAGCACAAGACTGTCTCTTTCATGACTTCGGCTTGGCCACAATACCTAGGATGCTGTAAGTGGTATTAATAACAATAGCTTGCTTTTGACTCATGCTTATGTCATACAAAGTGCTTTGACTTAAATTTTCTCACCAGTTTTCTTAGCAATCCTGGGGTACATGTTTATCCACCTCTCTTCCTATGGAGAAACCACACCTATGCCTCCGTGGCTTGGCCAGAGTCACGTGACTGGTACGTGCCTGGAATGTTATGCTTGTTTCCAGCTCAGTGGTCTTGTCACCTGGCCACATGGCAGATGAGCAACAGATGCTGTGTGTGTGTTGGTAGCTCACATGCCATGGAGGCCATTGGTTCCTTCCCAGCATTCCATATCAGTTTAGCCTCCATTCCTTATTCAGGTATGTTGGCATGCTTCCAAGTCCTGAAAGCAGAGGTCCCTTCTGTCTTTCTAACATGATTTATTGCTGTAAATTAGAGGAGACATCCTGATTCCTCCTTCCTCCTTCATTGGAAGCTCTTATTAGATTTAGACCCCCCCCAGGGGCTCAAAATGACGCTTTATGCTGCTGTACTTAGCCCCCTATTTATTTATTCACCCAGGACCAGACCACTCTGGAGACAAGTGAAAGTCACACCATTTGTCTAAGCTGCCTTCACTCTGAAACAAACATTTCCATTTGTAATGGCTAAAATGGCACTGACTGAGTCTCTCTCTGTTTCTGTCTCTGTCTCTCTTTGTCTCTGTCTCTGTCTCTCTCTTTATCTCTCTCTCTCCTCTCTTCTTGTTTATGGCTTGGGCACATGCTGCCATGATGCTGCTATGATCAGAGAACAACTGTGGGTGATGGTCCTTGTCTTCCACTTTGAGATCAGACTCTGTTGCTTGCCATTGCCCGTGTCAGGCTGTCTGGCTTGAAGGCACCTGGGGATTCTACTCTCTTTGTCTCTTGTCTTCCGTAAGGGGCACTGCCACTATATACATCTGCCACCATGCCTGGCTTTTCCATGGGCCTGAGGATTCAAGCTCAGGCCTCACTGAGTTGCCCTTTACCCTCAAAGATATCGCCATGTCCTTGTTGATTTACTCTAAATTCTCAAAAGACTAAAGAATTTGCTAACGTCTTTCATTTATATGGTAGAGAGTTATATTATATAGAGAATTATATATTAATAAAGCATATTATATATTCTTTAATCTTTAATAATTATAATCTTTATGCTTTAATAATATTTACATATAGAGAATTATATTATATATAAAAGGCATATTATATATGCTTTAATCTAGGATGATGTACAACAGTGCAGACAAAGTGAAATTCTACTTGGTTCTTATTTATAGAGAGAAAGTGTGAGCAAAAAGGGTAGAAAGTCAAAGTGTTTTACAGTTAGTATTCTATGCACTCAAATCCATGGTCTTTTAAGTGAAAAAGGAAAGAGAGAACATGCAGGGAAGAGAAACAAGGGGAAGATGAGTGTAAGAAAAGCTTATGTTCCCAAGCAAGGCTCGAGGAGTATCAGATA
Source organism: Typhlomys cinereus (assembly GCA_023101885.1). Lineage (NCBI taxonomy): Eukaryota > Metazoa > Chordata > Mammalia > Rodentia > Platacanthomyidae > Typhlomys > Typhlomys cinereus. The sequence goes on from JALPQD010000201.1 coordinate 2,175,172, forward strand.
AGAGTGAGCCAGGTGAGTGACAGGTAAGTAGATACCCCAGGCATTGCTGTCTGTACATCCCTCCATGAGGAAGGTTCCGGTCACTTATACCTTGGCAGCCATCTTTCTATGCACCTCTGCCAATTAGTAACATGTAGTTTTAGGTATGAGCAGTCTCCCATGACCTGTCTGTGACTTCCCCTCCCCAGTTCTGGAGAAAAAGAATAAACCTTTTTCTGGGATTCATAGGAGGCAATAGGTAGAAACTTGTGGCAAGAAGCAGACATGGCTCATGAGCTTTTGGAAAATTCACCAAGTGACTTTATTCAGTGAGAAATATGTGCAGAAAACAGTTTTAGAATTGCCTTAGCCCCCAGAGTAGGTGGAACAACAGGCATGAACCATGAAGCTTGGCTTTGCTGGTGTTCATTGGTGTGTGTGTGTGTGTGTGTGTGTGTGTGTGTGTGTGGCTTCAATGGTATTCAATGGTGTGTATGTAAGTGTGTGTATATCTGTCTTTGATCGTATTCAGTAGTATATGTGTGTGGCTTTGATGGTATTAAATGGTATTAAATGATGTGTGTGTAGGTATGCATGCATATGTGCATCTTCGATGGTATTCAGTAATATGTGTGTGTGGCTTTGATGGTGTTCAATGGTGTGTGTGTGTGTGTGTGCTGTGCTGTTGTGTGTGTGTATACATGGGGTGCACTAGCATGTGCATGTGTGTGCATGAGCGGTACATTTGCAGGCGTGTGCAAGCACATGGAGGGCTGGGAACAATTTAGGGTGCATTCCTAGAAACTGTCCATCTGGCTGCTTGAGACAAGTCCACTCACTGGCCTGGAGCTTGTGAAATAGTCTTGGATGATCAGGAAACTCTGTCTCCTCTGCTCTGGGATTAGAAGCACATGCCACCATGCCTGGGTTTTTCCTTTTTGTTAATTTTGGTGTGGATTCTGGATGTGAAACTCAGGTTCTCATCCTTGCAAGGCAGAGCCCTTGACTGGCTGAGCTGTGTTTCCTGCCCTCTCATGTGTCTTCCTGTCACGGTCTCCTACAGGCTCATGTGTCTGCATCTTAGCTGATGTTAACATTTTGGAAAGGTTGTGGCAACCTCAGGAAGTGGAGCCTTGCTGGAGGAAACCATAGCATGGACAGAGGCCTTGAAGTTTGGTGGCCAAGCTAGCTTCCTAGTTTGCTCTTGCCCTCTCTGTCTCCTGATAGTGGCCATGAGCTGAGCCAGCTTCTGCTACCCACCAAGCCTTTTCTGCCACTGGACTCTCTCCCCTCTGGAACCATAAGCCAAATAAAAATGCCTTTGTCCCTTATGTTGGTTGTGTATGAGTCTTACATCAGAGCAGCAGAAAGGAAGTAACTATAACACTACATACCAATTGTCTTAGATCAGTAATTAGGCTGGGACATTCCAGACTCTAGAGGAGGCACGAGCACACGGCTGCCTGGAACTTCTCTACAGAGGGATGGCACATTTAAACCATGTGTAGTTGTGATAAAACCACTGCATGCTAGGACTCTAGCATGCCAACACGTTGGTCTGCTAGTGGAGGCCAGCTCGCTTGTGAAGCTTGGTGTTCTGAAGGAAGCATGGAGCCTCGCATGAACAGAATTCACTCTCTGGTGAATCACATGGCTGTCCTAGCTGGCTTCTTCATGGCAGTCGTGAGAAAACATGCAGGGGAATTTTCCAGTTTACAAAAGGGAGCTGCCAAGATTTCACACCACGGACGCAACAGCTCAGTTACATATTTAAAACCTTCGCCCTGTTGTATAAATACACCGAGTACCCCGAGGCTCCTTTGGAAAGTCCGGGAGAGATAGAGATTGCCCTCCCTCCTTCCTTTATTTCTTTTCTTCCTGTTCTTCGATTTCCCTGGCAAAATATTTACTTTAAGAGGTCAGGCCATAGTACATCTACTTTATGGGGCCTGTTCTTTTCAGGTCAAGAAAAAAAAAAGTAACGAGGCGCCCTCATCGCTAGAGAGGGAGAGGTAGAATTCAGTACCGCGGCACACTTGAATTTATGAAAAGACTTTGTTTTCATTACTTTCTTTATTTAAGCCCTATGCAAATTCATTTACTTCCTGACATAGACTGTGAAGGGCAGTGGACCTACCCAATCAGAAATTTCTGGAAGGTAATTTTGCAATCTCGAACTGTTAAATATAAACACTTTTTTTAAACTCTAAAATTCCATGTATTGAACATGTCTGAAGAGGGTCATTAGGAATTTGTACAAAAACCTCATGGAGAATGTTCTTCATAGTAACTGAAAAATGTGGGAATTCACTAATGGCTAACCATGTAATGAAAAGCTATTTAAAGTGATGGCCCATTACAAAACCTAACTGTCTTCTAGTTTTTTTTTTAATTTTATTTATTATTTATTCAATTGTGTGTGTGTGTGCGTGCGTGTGTGTATGTGTAGAACCACAGGCAAATTCGGGAACCACCATGGACCTCCTCCTTGTTTACTCTGCCCCAGAATTCACAGGCTCTGCCCTACCAGAACCAGAAATGCAGGCTGCCCCCACTTCCACTTGGTGTCTATACATGGGGTCTAGGATCCGAACTCAGGACCTTCCGCCTTCAAGGCAGAGGCTTAACCACTGAGCCACCTCTCCAGCCCCAAAACCTAACTGTCTTCTAAATAGTCATCTTTGTACCCATAGAATGCTACAGTTTGGGCACAGACGTCTGTGCTCTCAGAGAGCAACAGTTAATGGAGAGAGACTCATACCTGGTTAAAGTCTGAGTGTAAGTGACTGATGAATCCTCAGCACTAAACGGACAACTTGACCGTGTCCTTCAGGGAATCATGTGGAAGAGGATTTAGAAGGAGTGTGACAGAGCTGAAGGATGGGGAGGAGAACATAAAATGTCTCCTGGATATGACATGGTGCCATCGCAATCAAGGCGCACACAGCTGTGACTTTCTGCATAGAAAGAGAGAAAAGAACAAAGGAGGAAAGGAAGGAAGGAAGGAAGGAAGGAAGGAAGGAAGGAAGGAAGGAAGGAAGGAAGGAAGGAAGGAAGGAAGGAAGGAAGGAAGGAAGGAAGGAAGGAAGGAAGGAAGGAAGGAAGGAGGAGGGAGGGAGGAAGGAGGGAGGGAGGAAAGGGAAGGGAGAGAGGGAGGGAGGGAGGGAGGGAGGAAAAGAGACATGAGGGTAGGTAAGCAACCAATTGGGGGCAAGAAAGGAGTTGGGGGTATGGAAGATGGATGGGAGAGAGCACAGTGATCACAGTGTATTGGATGCAGCAATGAAATTGTCAAAAATAAAAACATAATGAGAAAGAGAGAAAAAAATAAAGTGATGGCCCAGGAAGTTCATGCTGTTGAAAGGGACAGATGAAAATTTTCGCAGCCTTAAGAGAAATGCAAAGCAAGCAGTTGAAAAGCCTTAGAAGACAGACAGGAAATCTCCACAGCAGGCTGGTAGTCAGGCTGGATGCCATAGATTAGCTCTGGTTCACCCTGCCTCGATATGTAATCTTATTTGATGTATTTTATCAAAGTATACAAATACAGATTAGTGCAGAAGTCATCCCATACTAAACATTTTAATTCTCTGGAGGATATGTTTGTGATTCATTTCCAACACCTATTTTAAGGTTTCAGTAGCGATATACTATAGAGATTTTTAAAGTGCAGAATACACTGTGAAATTATTCTTTCTGTCTTTTGCTTTATAGATTTATCCTGCCTGTCAAGAGGAGAAAGACGAAAGATTTGTGTGTTTAGTTCAGCACACATATTTTACTTTTGTGATAAAACCTCCTTAAAGGGAACAAGAAATGCTCAAGTATTACATTAATACCCTGTTGGAAAATGCAAGTGTTGAAGAGATGCCTCAAAGGGGAAAAATACTTACTGCATAAGCATAGGGATGTAAGTTCAAATCTCCAGAATACCAAGTAAAAAAGTCAGGTGTGGCTGTGTGCCAGTCTGTAGCCACATACTGTGGAAAGGTGGAGATGGGGGTAATCCTTGGGGCTTGCTGGCACCCAGGCTCTAGGCTCAGAGATGCTGACCCTAAGATAAAGAGGGATAGAAAGGGTCACCTGAAATCCCCCTCTGTTCTCTGCGCATGCACAGGCAGGCACACGCATCCACATGTGTCTACCCCCAACACCCCTATCCTATGATCGTGGGGCCTAGGAATCCACTGTTCATAGTTGTAATCCCCCGACTCCAAGTGGCCATTCCTAATTCATCTCTGCACTCCTCCTCAGAGTCCTCCTCAGAGTCCTCCCCAATGGGCCATTTCATTGCTGTCTATTTGCATTGCAGGAAATTATCATGTTTGTCCTGCGCTTTAGAAGTTTATTCTGCACTTTAAAAAATCACCGTAAAAATCTATTTTAAAACTGCTGAAAGTGTTTGCTGTATTTTCCCACTGAGTATAGTTATAAAAATTCTTTACTAAAATGAGAAACAGAGATTCCCACCAGGACAGTCCTTTGAAGAAAATACAATGAATGCTTTGAATTTTTAAATTAAAAAGTAAGGCATATTAGTGATTTGAATTTTAAATATTGAACATGAGAAATCAAATCTATTTTAAAATTTACATTTATCCTGTGTGTGAGTACGTGTGTGTGTGTGTGTGTGTGTGTGTGTGTGTGTGTGTGTGTGTATGTGTGTGTGTGGCATAGAGGTCAGAAGAGAGCTTGTGGGAGCTAGTTCTCTCCTTCCACCATGTGGATTCCAGGGATTTACCTCAGGTTGTCAGGCTTGGCAACAAGCACTTTTACCTTCCTTATCTATTGTACCATCTCACCAGCCCAACACTATTTTTCAAGATACAAAAAATCAACCAGAATGCATGTGTTAATAGTATTGACCTAGAAAATCTGCATCTTTTCTCATAGTTACACATTCACAGATCACCAGCCCCCATGCTGTTAAATAGTGTTGTTTGTTTGTTTGTTTGTTTGTTTACAGAATTATGATGTTCCTTCAGCCTGGATGTCAGGGTACAGGTCCTGGGTAAGCCAGCCAGGTTTCTCAAGTAGTGACCAAGAGAAGAAATATGGGCTCTGCATTTGAGAAAAATACATATTGAAAATGTCACGTATGGAGCTCAAATGCTGCAAGAATCAATTTGTCTTGGTAGAGAAGGTTTCTTGTTGAAGGGAGAGCTTAGCCCTGAGAAGTGGTTGATTTGGTTATAGAATTATTTCACTGCAGTAAGGAAGGATTTATGTTTCCGAATCCACAGAGGGAAATTCCCACAGAAACCTCTGTGCTCTCATTACATTGATAATCGGACTCCTCTTACAACAATGAAAGGTTCCTTGGTAGGCGGCCAGCTTCTCGACTTCCTCATGTGGTAGAAGCAATAACCAGGAACAATCTGCTTTCTTTTATGATATCTAATCGCCAATTCCTTTGATCATAAAAACATGGACCATGAACAACAACATGAAAAAATGATGGTGCACTGGATACATTTTGTTTTTATTAAATGATTTATTATCTGCAAAGTGGAAGAGAGAGAGAGAGAGAGAGAGAGAGAGAGAATGCATTCATTCCATCCATGCATGGTGCACTGGAACAAATGGGGATCAGACAATAACTCTCAGAAGTCAGTTCTCACCTTCCATCATATGTGTCTAGAAGAGCCGTCCACCCGCAACACTCCCTAAAGGGCAGTGCCCCCTGCTTTGTCTGACACATTTCCATGTTTCTGGAGATGTTCCATGTTTTCCTCTTGAGGAGAGAGATGGAATGAAGCTTCCTTATATTCTGCAAAAACTGGGATTTCAAGTGGTGGCTCTGAGTCTCATATAAAACATTATTCTTCTTAGTGTTTACTGTCTTTTTGGAAATACAGGGTGCAGATTGCACAACACTTACATACAGAGCCAGGGACACAGATCCCAGACAGCACCAGAGAGATCAGTGGTCTCAAAGACAATTTCCTTTCACTTTCAGCCTGATGTTAATGGTCTTCAAGACAGAGTCTGTTTTCAGTAGTTGAGGTCTGGGGACCAGATTCAAGTTGTCATCATTGTGGAAGGAACTTCTCCTCTGAGTGTCACCTGCATCATGCAGGCAATATGCCTTAAATCTCAACTCTCGATTCTACTCTCTCCTCAGTAGCCCACTCTTTTTTCTGTGCTCTTGATTAAATCCCCAACATTCTTTCTGATGTCAGCACTCTATTTCTAAGATGATAGCACCAGCGGTCACTGACAGGCTACATGTGCTCTTTGGTTTCACTAAGTCACCCCCAGGAATTCACAGTAGATCTGACTATGCTACTGACCTACCACCAATATTTTAGCATTCTTTCAACGGTATATTTCTTTATTTCTTAAAACATAGTACAGGTTGGGGAGAGTGTTTGCCACATAAGAAACTGAGTCCTGTATGCAATGGAGCGCACCTGTAAGCTCAATGCTGAGGTGCGTGGAGACAGGTGGGTCTCTGGACCTTTCTGACTTGCCAATCTAATCAACTGGTGAGCTGCAGGTTCTAGGAAGGACAATGGAGAAAGTGCCTCAAAAGACAAGATGAAGATGAATGAGAAAGACACTTGACATTGACCACTGGCTTTTATATACATGTGAAAACACATAAAAAGTCACGCATGCAAACATACACATACACACAAAAACACACACCCATACATATACACATATGTGTACATATACGCTGAATTCACATTCATGCACACACAAACACATACTGCATACATGCATGCACATACATACAGACACACGCAAATGCACCACACACCCATAGGCCCACACATCCACCTACATCCCTACATACAAGCACACACACATGCAAATATGCATATACACATGCACAACACACAAACACGGACCCACAAACACACACACTTAAATAGTTTCTGATGCATGCATCTGCAAGTGATGGGCAGAGATTCCTATGCTATCCTTGTGGAGTTTACACCTTGTTTAATCTTGGAAGAAGCTTGTGAAGTGTTGCTGAGTGTGTCATGTTCAGTGCTGGGGCTGAGCCACAAGTCAAAGCCTTCTTCATCTGGGCCTTTCCTTCAAGAAGCCAGCAAGGACCTGGTGCTTCTCTTCTGATAATCCCAAGGGGCTTCTGACTCTTCCAGCCACAACACACTGGTTTTTCTGAGTGCAGCACTAGAGCCATACAGCATGGTGAGCTAATTAATGGCCAAAGTTTTTGCTTTGGAATGAATCCCCAAGACCTAAGGAGACAAAGCCCATAGCTTGCACTGTGTTCTAGAAACTGGGAGTCCCAACTGAGCATGCATGGTGGTTCTTTCTTCCACAGTTATCCAGAAAGTAGCTGCTTGTAAAAAGCTTTCCTAAGACATCTGCCCCAGCTATGCTGGGCTGGATCTCACACTTGATCTCAGACCTGACTGTGGTCACAGATTTCCTGGTGATGGCACTCATTACCAGCATGCTTTACTGTCTTTCAGCTCCTGGACTTACTCCGAGCTGTGGCAGAATGTTGGGGGCTCTACCCTTACTCTAAGCATTTCATGTTGAGGCCCATCTTCCATGAATGAAGGTTTTGAGCCAGTCATAAAGTGTTCTCTGTCTTTTATCCTTCGGGTGGGAAGGTTAATTTCTACACCAGGCTTGTGCCAATGGATGATTCTCAGAAACTAGTCATCTCTCTGTCTGTCTGTCTTCTTCTTGTATCTTTCAATGAACTCACAATAAATTATCTGCATCTGAGGCTCTGCCTTCTGGGTAATCCAAGCTAAGTTGCTGAAAAGCAAGAGAGACATTGTAGTAATTCATATAGGTGTCATCCTTCATGAAAGAGTGCCCTTTTAATCTAACTGATTTGTTTTGAGACAGGGTCTTGCTATGTTGACCAGGCTGGCATCCAACTCATGGGCTGGCATGATCCTCCTGTTTTTAGCCTCCTGGGTGGTTGACATGTTTGACTAGCTATTTTTATTTTAGTGATCTTTATAATGCTTCCATATATGCTTAAGCCTACAGGGAAACTACAATTTGTGTCACTGTATGAAAAAAACTAAAGTCTAGTTTAATGACATATAGCCACATGACCCAGTCTATAATTGGGTAATAAACCCTTGTGGAAGAAGCAAGGAATGATACATTGACCTAGGGAGGAGGTCAGGTCTTAGCGACAGTTCTTGGCAATGCTGATGGTGTCTCATGTCTTTCTGGCTTCCGTGTCTTTGTCTTTATTGGACTAGTTATTTTCCAAATTGCTGTAGGAAGTACTCAGAATATGTGATTAAAAAAACAAACAAACCCTTGTTATATTCCTAATGTGTAGAAGACTGTCACAAAAATGTATGGAGGAGTTAGTGAAAATAGATGATACAGGGAGATAGCTCCCCACAGTAAGTCAGATACCATTTGACAGGTTTACTAAAGCAAAAGACTGAAAGTCTAGGGAGTTGAATAGAAATGTTTTACTTTATGAAAAATTGGAAATTGGAGTGAGACTCCGTCACTAATTATTTGTCTCCTAAGTGTACTGGGTACTTGAAATTCAAAGGAGGTTTAAACATTTAATTATTTTTTGCTTACTGTTATTATTATTTTGTGCGTGCACGTGTGTGTGTGTGCGCGCATGCGTGTGTGATGTAGATAAGTGCATGATATGTTTGCTAGTGAGATCAGAGGGCAATTTCCATATTTATGTGGATGCTAGGGATTGAACTCAGGGTGTCAGGCTTGCATGGCAAGTGCATTTAACATCAGAAGCATCCCCCCCAATTCATTCATTATATTAAGAGCTCTACTGAATTAAAATTACTGCAGTCTCATGTAAATGTGGTCTTATGGAATGATCATTGAAATTGTTCTGTAATTAATGATGAGCTCATGCCTCTGATGTAACTTGAATATATAAACCTCTTTGTTCCAAAGGTAACTTGGCTCATCTCTCATCCTGATTCTCACTGGGATTCTTGTGATATCCTGTATGGGCATGGATGGATTTGCTGTCTCTGAATTTGTCTAGGATAAACTGGATTAATCTACCACTGATTTGAAAATCACCGACTTTAAACTTGTCTTTGATGTAGACCATACCTTTACCACCTTGCCTACAGTGTTGCTCTTAAGTCCTTTCCTGTGTTGTTGCTTTACATCAGTGAAGCATTTGGAAAAAAAAAAAACACGTTTTTCCTGTCTAATCCTGAAAGCAGAAAGAGGTTCCAAGTGCTTCTAATATTTTAAAGAGATATTTGAGACTAAAGACTCCTCCCACACTCAAGACTTCTGGTAGTGTTCACTGTTTCTCCTCTGAAATACATCCTGGGGGCTGGGCACGTATTCTACTGTAGAGTGCTTGCCTAGTACATAAGAGTCCTAGACCCGCAAAATAAAAATAAATACATAGCTACATATGAAATATACCCTAGTTCCTGTCATAAAGCAGTCTTTAATATGTTGGACACCTGCACACTCACATACACACACACACACACACATACACACACTCACACACATGATCTGTATGTAACTGATAGAAGTAGACACCAGGAGTTTGTGTATAAATAAGTGAAAGTATAAGCCAAAAAGTATGTTTTGAGTACAGAACCAGGAAAATCCTTGAGTATTTTGGGCAAAGTCCTATGTTTGACATTAATAAAAGAGACCATGCCTGTGTCTCAAAGTGTAAATAAAGAAAGAAGCATGGTAGGATACATGGTCATACACATAGGAGCATGCTTTGTCATAGCAATGTCTGGAGACACCTTAAATATCATAAAGGAGTGAATACACTATAATTTTCGCAAACAGTGGAATTTGATACAGCCATTACAGATCACATTTTAGAACAGGATTTGGAAAACTGACCTGGTAATTAATAGTTTAAAATTTAGAGAATAAATAGTTGAGTCTTCTCAAGCCATAGACTGTGTCCCAAGAACTCAGTTCTGCTGCAGACGTGCTAAGTCAGCCAGTGGCAACAGCAAAGGAGAGCATGGTGCACGCCAATAAAGCCGTGTTCACAAAATGTGGCAGACCTCATTTGGTTTGTGGGTTGGGCGGAGTGTGTGATGCATATTTAAGGTAAGGTTTATATCTATAAACAGACAGGATTTACACAGGAAAGCTGCACCTCTGAAGATAATTAGCTCTACATACAGCAAAGTGTTAACTGTGATTCCATGGAACTGTGGTGATTATTGGGGATATGTTTGTCCTCCAGGGACATTGACATTTTTGTCAGGACTGGGTGTGGGAGGTAGTGGCTGCTGCAGCCACAGGAAAGGCAGCTCCACATTCCACAGTGCACAGGGCGATTGTTTGCTTGATAGCAAAGCATTATTCTGCACAGAACGGGACCAATGGCTGGGTTGAGAAATTCTGGGCTGCATTGGGTTCTTTTTACTTTTCTTATTTTTTTGTTACTTAAAGCAAACACTGGGCGAGTGAGAAAGCTCAGCAGGAAAGGTGCCTCCTCACCAACCTGCAAACCTGTTGACCTGAGTTCTATGCCATGATGGAAGGAGAGAACCGACTTTCAAAAGTTGTCTGTGACCCTCCTCTGTGCACCGTGGTGTCTCTCTCTCTCTCTCTTTCTGTCACAAGTACATAAATAACATATTTTTAAAAATTATAGCAGGGGCCGGAGAAATGACTCAGGAGTTAAAGTCTTTGCCTTGCAAGCAAAAGGACCTAAGTTTGGATCCCTAGATCCCACATAAAAGCCCTTGGCGGAAATGGTGGCAGCTTGCACTTCTGGCCCTGGAAGGCAGAGCCTGGAAGGCCCCAGGTCAAAGTGAAAAGGAGATCAAACAATTCAAGATAATTCCTGAAGCAGAGGCACATACAATGCCACACACACACACACACACACACACACACACACACACACAGACAGACTTGCTCGCATGCAAAAAAATTATAGCAAATGTGTATCTTTCTGCTAATAGGAAAATGCTCATTTTGTAAAACTTATCAGTATTCATATGAATGGTTTTATTTTAAAAAAAGACTATTACAGTCAAGGAGAAAGGAAAGGGTAAAATTATAACATTAATTTGATACCACATTTTCAAGGCAGAAGACAGTAGATATCAATGTCCTACTTCCCCAGAGGAAAACAGAAGATGTAGAGTTGCCCATTGTCTCTCTAGTGATGTTCATACCATAGAAATGTGTCACGGTGTACACGATTATAACCACACTTGTCTTCAAGCAGACACTGGGTATACTATTTTAGTGGAACACCCCTTGAAGCTAGACCTATTTTTTTGATCAGTGAAAGGTAATGAAGGCATGTATTGTGTAACAGTGGAAGGGGTTCTAAGAATGCAGTTAGGAAATTTTCTTGTGCAAACCTAGATGTCCAGCCTATTACACGTGTAAGCTTAAGGAACAGCCTATTCCTCTTCAGCTGGAAACATGTACAGTGTGTGACTAGCTGGAATACTTTAAACCAGTGTAAGAATTTTTGTAGCTAAACATGGAAAAATACAGGAAAATATGTTCTAAAAGAAAAAAGTTATGCCGTACGAAGCAACCGCTGTAGTGGAGCTTGATAGTTGCTCAGAAACAGTGAGTGGCTGACACTGCCAGGTGCTGCTGCAGAGTTTATAAGCACTACGGGCTCTGTGCACGCTATATTTATAACGTTTTCAGTAGCAAATTTAACTTAGTTTAAAGTTACTTTAGAAAGATTAAAAAATTAAAACTTGTTAGAGTTTCGTAATGACACAGCTTAAAACACAAACACATTGTACAGGAAGATTTTCCTTCTTTATAATCTTACTATCTTCTCTTTCGTTATTATCATATTTTTACTCTTTAAATTTGGTAAGGAAGAAGTAAAATGCGTGCGTACACGCACACACACACACGCACACACACACACACACCCCCCGCTGGCTCTTGGACTAAATGTTAATTACTGTGGTTCCATGTCCCCGGCCACAGCTATGTTGACTCATAACCCCGTGACTTCCATGGAGTAAACCAGGTTGGTTTTCCCCACATGCCTTCCCAGCTTACTGTGAAAAGAAGGAGCTTTTACAGAGGCCCGAGTAGCTTTACAGCCAGCCACAGGCGCCAGCCATAAGCCTGACGCTGTGATGGCTGGCTCGGGATACACCAGGCCCAGTCTAGCTCAAAGGAAGTCCCTTTGGGCTACTTTACGAGCCCCCTTCCCGCCCCCTTCTGATCTAGATTGTAGAGGTCCAATTGGACTTGCCGTAACCCAGGGAGCGATTCTCTGTCAGTAAAGCTCCAATAATGTGGCCTCTGTACAATTCTGGGTTGATTTGCCTCTTTTCTTTAGACTCAACACCCGGGGGCTGGTCTCTTGCACAGACCAGGTTCACCTGGAACAAAGGCTATTTGTTTTTCTTGTGGCTGTGTCTCATGATTTGAATGTCAGTTGCCCCCCATAGGCGCCTGAATTCTTAGCCGATGTTAACGTTTAAGAAGGTTGTGGCACCCATAGCAGTGGAGTCACGGGGGTGGGCCTTCAGGTTTTGGTATCCCAGCCCTATTTGCAGTTTGCTTTTTGCTCCTTCTACCGCCATGATAGCAGCTCCAGCTTCTGCCTCCATCATGTCTTTTCCATCATAACGGACTCTGTCTCCCCTCTAGAAGGACAAGCCAAGTAAATCTCTCTTCTCCCTTAGTCAGAATATAAGTATTGTCTCCCAGCAGCAGCAAATTGCAACATTGTGATAAAATCCTGAAGCAAGCAACTTACAGGCTGAGAGGTTTCTTTCAGCTCACAGTTTTGGTGGATGCAGTCCATCAGGGCAGGGAAGACATGGCAGCCGAAATGGTCCTGCGTGTGGCAGCAAAAGCCTCAGGCGCGGCTTGTTCATACATCCGCAGATCAGGAAGCAGGAAATTCAGGATAGAGCCAGAAGTGTAGATAACCTGCAAAGCCCATTCCCAGCAACCACTCCTGATAGATCACATTCCTGAAGTTTCCACAACTTTTCAAAATGGTGCAACTGGCTGAGGATCAAGTATTTGAACATATGAGTTTGTGGGGACAGTTTACATCTAAACTGTAATGCTTAACCCTGGACCCGAATGATCAATGCAGTGATTATGTTCTACCTCCTTGTCCTGGTCTACAGGAAGGTCTTCAGGGATAGGATGAAGAAGGAGCTGTTGGTGTGATAACAATGCCTTTTCCTGAAATACTTCCTGAAAGACAGAGACAGCTTCCAGAAACTGGTAGGAGGTGTAAAATAGTAATGAAAAGTGCAGTGTAAGAATTACATGAAGCAACAACACTTCCGTTCGCTATCAGGTACCATATACTGTACAAAATTGAATGCACTCCTACCTGCTCAGTAGCTTTGTTTATACCGGCATCACTGTGAACATATGAATAAGACTAAGATGTTACTGTGGCCACAGTGTTACTAGGGAATAAGAATGTTTCAGAGCTGGTGAGATGCTTCATCTGTCAAAGTGCTTGCAAGGCAAATAAAAGAACCAGAGTTCAAATCCCCAAATCCTAAGTAAAATGCCAGTTGAATATACAGACTTGTCTATAATTCCAGCTTTGGAAAGCACAGACTGCGTATCCCCAGAACAAGTGACTAGACAGCCTAGTCTAATTTGTGGGCTCTTGGTTTGATTAAAGACCCAGTTTCATAAAGAATAAGGTGGAAGGAAAATCGAAGATGATTTCTGATAGCAGCCTCAGACCTCCATATGCACAGCTGCACACACACGTGTACCCATCCGCAGGAAAACACATATATGTGTGCATCACACACATTCACATAACCATGGAAAAAATGAAAAGTAGTAAATTTTTGTTTTTATTGCAATCTTATCTGGAGACCATCATGTAGGTGTTAAGATTAGATGTGAAGGATGAGTTAAGACTGAGTCTAAAAAGGGAAAGGTTAGAAGGAAGAAGAGAAAACTTACTATGTGTTGTGAAGCATTTAATTATCCCTATTTACGAGAAGCGAATCTGAGAGATTGGCTAAGTCACCAACTTTCTGGAAATTAGGGACAAAGCTGCCAACAGGAAGCCCACAGGAAGCCATACTTTTTTTTTTCTTCCAGTTTATATGTTGCTATTTTTCACTGAAAAAGATAAGACATTCAAAGTTGGCAGTTTCTTGGTGATCAGGAAGGGCTGTTGGGGGTGCTTGGATGTGACACAGCGAGGGACTTTCTATTGTCCTTCTCCTGGAAGCTCAGATCGGCACCGCTCAGCACAGGAGCCTCATCCATGAGCTGCCAGAGCTGTTAATTCTTCACTGATATGGTGTTCTCCATGCTCTATGGAGGACACGTCTTTATTCAGCCGTCTCCCTTCATGGGAGGAGCGCCTCTCGTCAGAACCAAGCTTCAGGCTTGCTTTCAAAGTCCATTCCACAAAGGCTGTCGTGAGGAAATTCCCACCACTTTCCAAAAATATGTCATGGAAACTTACCGGACAGAGTGATGGACACACAGTGTAGCTAGCACACCAAGTTAATATTCTCCTATCACTGAGGCCGAAAGGGAATTGTGCAATATCCTTAATGATCACGTTTTGCCAAAAAAAAAAAAAAAATTCAAGGTAATGTTTGGACACTGCATGCACCACATTTCACTCTTTGCTTTATGCCACAGATGCAGGTGCATGTGTTAACGGTGCTACTGTCAGTCTCACTGAGTTTAGGCATCAAGTTTTAGCCATCTGTATACATCATTAAGGAAGTACTTGTTAAATGTTTTGCTCTTTTGTGAAGGGGAGGGGAAGAGACTGTAGTACATGCCACAATCAAGACTTATTAGAATTGTTTCTAAGATATTTGGAAAGAAAAAAAATTGATAAACTCTAGTCTAATGAATAACATCATAATAAATATATTAGAAGTTTCCTTCTTTGCTCATTGAGTGCTCTTTTCTAAACAAAAGTCAGCCAACCAACCAACCAGACAAGCAAACAAACAAACAAAGCAAAGAAACAACAACAAAGAAATGATCGCCATATTTTAGAAAGTTTTTAATACAAAAACAGACATGTTGGCCAATTGACTGAAATTGGTGACCCAGAAATAAACCTGTCCAGCTATGGCTGACTAATTTACAGAGAACTGTCAAAATTCATACATTGAGGGGCTGGAGAGGTGGCTCAGGGGTTAAGCCTCTGTCTTGCAGGCGGAAGGTCCTGAGTTCGGATCCTGGACCCCACGTATAGATGCCGGTGGAAGCAGGGGGGGGCGGCCTGCATTTCTGGTCCAGGTAGGGCGGAGCCTGTGAATCCAGGGCAGAGTAAACAAGGAGAAGATGAAGGCGGCCCGTGGTTCTACACACACACACACACACATACACATACATACACACACACACACACACACACACACACACACACACACACACACACATACATGCACACACAGGCACATGCGCACAATTGAATAAAAAAAATTCATACATTGAGAAAAAGATGGCCTCCTTACAAATGGTACTGGGAAAACTGGAAATCTACTTACAGACACATTTCTTCAATCCTGCACAAATATCCATTTGAAAGGCATCTAAAACTTTAATATAAGACCCCAAACTTTGAGACTGCTAGAGGAAAACATAGGATGTACAAGCATAGACATACGTGGACAAACAAGCGAGACAAGGATGTGCTGATAGGATTTCGGTCACCCAGGAAACAATCCCAAGAATGAACAAACAGGATTGTGTGAAATTTAAAAACCTTGAGTTCAGCAAAAGAAATGTCTTTTGCTACCAAGAGTGAAGAGACAACTGAATCATAGAGAATCTTTGCCAACTGTACATCAGCCAGGGGGTTAATATCCAGAATGTGTAAAGAACTGCAGCTATTCCATGCCACAACAATCTTCTAGTTAATGAATAATCGAGTGAGCTGAATAGATGGCCCTCAAAAGAGGAAGTAAACATGCCCAATAAGTATTTCAAGGTGTGTTTAAGAGCCTTAGCATCGGGGGAAATGTGAAATGAGCTATTTTGGGATTCTATGTCACTCCAGCCAGAATGGCTGTCATAGGAAACAAATGACATCAAAGGCTGGCGAGGAAGGAGGAAAGTGGTACTCTTACTATTAGTATGACTGTAACTTGTCCAGCCATTATGCAAACCAGCTTGGAAGCTTTTCAAAACACTGAAAATAGAACTTCGAAGTGATCAACCATGGCACTCTTGGGTACCATGCAAGAGCCTGCAAATCCTGCCACTGAGACACTTGCACATCCATGTCCGTTGCTACACTATTCATGAGAGCCAAGAAATGGAAGCAGCCCAGAAGCCCATGCACACATGAGTGTTTGCAGAAAATGTAGCACGTGGACTTAAAAACTTAATAAAATTCTATTCACTCACAAAGAAATGTAATGTGGCCTCTGTAGGATAATGGATGTCATTGCCTTTTGTTACATGGAACCTAGGTTTAAAATTGTGTGTGTGTGTGTGTGTGAGAGAGAGAGAGAGAGCTAGATGAGGGGAGAGCTAGAGGAGCCCTTAGGTGGTGGAGGAAGTAGAATATTTACTACATGAATACAGGGGGAGTGGAGGGGGACAGGCAGAGGAAAGTAGGGGAGGGGAACAGACTAGAAAGTATAATGTTGCGTATGCATAAGATGTCACGCCCTAATAAAACCTATTACTTTACATGCCAAGTTAAAAAAAAAAAAACTAACCAAGAGTTTGTTTTTTTTTTTTTTAAAAAAGAAAGATTTCAAGGGATAAATCTCTCTCATTAGATAGAACTCTCTCATTAAGCACAGAAAAATGAAATTGCAATGACTATAAAATGCTGAAGTCACAGCTTTTTAGTGTTTAAAGGGAGGTGTGATGGAGACATGAGAGGGAGGGAGGATGACAGAGAAATGAAGACGGACGACAAGTAGTCGAGGGTGGCAGGAAAGAGGACAGGAGGTATCAGTAGGACTGGTGCTAGACAGGTAGGCCTTGGTTCATTGGCTGTTGGCTTTATTGAGGTATAATTGACATGCCATAAAATTCTCCCATTGAAGCTGTATAATTCAGTGTGTTTTTGTGTGTTTCCCAGGTTGTATAATCATTATCAATATCTATTTTTAGATGAAGAATGAAAAGAAGAGGGGGGAACACTTCTCCATTAGCACACACTTTCTCCCCACACACACACCATGACTTTATCCTTGCCAATCACTAGTCTTCTAAGTTCTACAGTTTGCCAGTTCTGAACATCTCATATCAAGGAATCTTACCTGGGGGCCTTTCGTGTATGGCCTGTTTCACGTTGTTTGGTGTTTTCCAAGGCTCAGCCAATCATGTTTCTATCAGCACGTCACTCCTTTTTGTTTCTGAGGAGTATTTCATTGTGCACATGTTCTACAGTCCCTGTATTTGTTCATCAGCTGGCGACATTTAAGCTGTTTGTACTTGTTGGGTATTAGGAATACATCCATATGTGATTTTTTTTTCCATTTTGTCTTTCCCTTAGGTATACCTAGGAGTGAGACTGCTGGGTCAGATCTCTGATTAAACATGTGAGAAATGTCCAAACCATTTGCTGAAATACCTGTTCCTTTCTTCATTCTTAGCAACAATGCAAGCAGTTCCAATTTCTCTTCATTATGGGCAACACTTATTCCTTGACTGTTTGGTTATAGCCATTCTGTGGATGTGAAGATTATGTCGTGGAGGTGTCTCAACCTCATCTTCCCATTGCTGATATGAATAAATGATCCAAACAATTTAAGAGGCAAGGAGTTTATTCATGATCATATTCTAGGATGTGTTCGATTATGATGGTAGGAGAAATTCATACCAGCATCAGCAGTCAAAGGAACTGGCGACACCATATCCACAGGCAGATCTGATAGAGGAGCAGAGAGTAGCTTGCCAGCCTTACAAATTCCAACCAGGTCCCTCTATCTTATTCACATGCCAAAGGAATGATTCCACCCACTATGGGCTGAGTCTTCCCACATCAATCAGATAATCTCCTACAGGCTTATCTTAACTAAACGATTCTCTGTAGATATACTTAAAAGCTCAGTTTTCAATTGTCAGAGTTGACCCCTGCCATACATTACAAGAATCACCAAGAACTTTGAACACCTTATGCTTCTGCATGAGTTCATTGAAAATATGTTTCTCCATTTGGGAAAAAAAAACAAACTTCTACTTGTATACTTGGCTCATGGAGAAATACTACTTGTATATTCATAAAGTACTATCTACTAATATATTTTGTTCATTTTTAAGTTGGGTTGCTTATTATTTCATGGTAAGAACTCTTTCTATGTATTCTGAATGCAAATGAAATATCTTACCAGATGTTCAATTTTCAAACATTTGCCCCTTTTCTGTGAGTGGTATAGTAGAATAGTATGTGGTAAGTAGTTTTTTACAGCTTTTCATAAAAACAGGAAAGTTTTTAGTGTTTTTTTTTAGATGTAAAGAATTGGGTTTCGTTGTGACATCATCATGCTTCATAGCATTGTATTTGTCCTTGTTTACTCTACTCATCCACTTTTTCTTCTTTTGATGGTTTCAGTATAATACAGCTTGCTTATTAATCCTCTCCTTCAGCTTTTGATGTTGGAGCTTCAAAATCATTGCTAAATCCAAGGTCATAAAGATTGACTCCTATGTTTTTCTCTAAGAGTTTTATAGTCTACAATTATATTTATGTCTGTGATCCATTTTGAATTAATTTTTGCAAATGTATGTAGAGGAACTATTATTTCTGTGTGTGTGTGTGTGTGTGTGTGTGTGTGTGTGTGTGTGTAACACTGTGTGTGCCTGTGGAAGCCCAACCAAGGGTGACATCAGAAATCATCCTGGATTGCTTTACCTGCTATTTCTTTGCTCTGGGGTTTCCCAGGCTCCACCCTCCAGGGCTGGAATTACAGGCTACTGCCATACCTGCCTAGCATTTTTACGTGGGATCTAGGGATCTGAACTCAGGTCCTTTTACTCGAAAGACAAAGGTTTTAAACCCTGAGCCATCTCCCTAATTTAGTGTTTGCTTTTTTTTTTGGGCGGGGGGCTGACTTCCAAACTATTTTCTCAGCAAATAGCTCTTATTATTTTACCTTAAATTAGAAATTTATAAAGTCATTGTTATCATCGCCATAGTCAGATTTTTTTTCCAGATTGGCCATTGTTGACAGTTCTCTCTCACTCTTTTGGGGTTCTGTGTAGAGTTATGCAAGCACATCATCATGAAGAATGAAAGGAAGGGGGGTGGTTAATTTCCTTGCCTGCAATATTGATTCCAGCCATAGAGGTAGATACAAAATTCTTAGAAATGTTGACATCAAATTGAAAGGAAGCAGAGTCCTGAGTCGTATGAGCTGATACTTCCATCCTACCACCACATTGTTGTGCTACCTGTTTTGAATGTTGGTCTAGAAATTCAGGTCTTTTATGATAACTGAGCATTATTAATCTTGCAGTTAGAAATACATGTCCCAGGGTGCCTGGCATCCCACCTACTATTCCCCTTCTCTGGCTGGCTCTAGGAAAGAAATACAATTGCAAGAGTACTGGTATGTTCCTGCTCAGAGCTGATCTTTGTATCATTGTTCCTCTATGTCAGGGAGGGGAAAAAAAAGAGATTAAGGTAAAACTGGAAAGGAGCCACTTCTGGATCAGCAGACGGAGCAGTTTTTCCTCTTTGTATATCAAAGCAGTGGATAGAATTCTCTCCTTCTATTCTCTTCAGTCCCCACTTGATCTTTGCACCTTCCCAACATTAGGGAAAGGCAGGAAGTTTTCCCGTGGGTTTTCTTTGTGACGACACCATGAGGGCAGATTAATCAATGGGGAAAACCCCATGTGAGAACACGCCTTCTGTGTACATTCCCAATATTTCGTTATAAGTAGGGCTGCAGGGAGAGCAGCCCTGTACTGGGTCCCAGACCAAGCTCTGAGTACCCAGCACCGAGCGCCTCTCTCTGGGATGGACCTGAGAATGTCATGCAGCATCAGGAGACTGCTCCTGGCTGCTTGGGCAGTGGTGTTGTTGCTTTGTCTCTGCAGCAGCCAATCAGAAGGTAAGTGTGTCCCTTTCTGTGGGCACAGAAAGGACAACTATTTGCCTTTCCCTCTAAACCTGCAGCTCATCCACTGGTCCCCAGGGGATGGTAGCCTGCCAGGATGGGGGCACAGAGGAGAGACGGGAGCTGTCAGTTCACTGTGAGTACAGGAGGGAAAGGTCATTGCTGTTAGGAGTCAACCATCCTCTCAGCTACTAGTCTTAGCAGATTGACATGGGGGAAGAGGGCGAAGGACTTTCAGAAGACCTTGAGTTTAGGGACATGGACAACGTGCCTTTTTTTCTGAGTGATGTGACATCATGTAACTTTCTTAGCGCATGTAGACAAAGCACTTCTACTTCCCAAGTCTGTCCACCTCGCAGCTCAGCAATGCAGGGTTCACAGTCTGTCCTTTAAGTATAGCTTGTGGCACTTGGCTCAGCATCCCCATGAGGTCTTGTGGACATTGACTTCAACTATAAAATAACATATCCGACAGGGTACAGTTTAACTCAGGGGAATGTCCAGGCAGTGATTTATGACATCACTGTCAGCAACAGGTGCGTGCCTGAAGTGCATACAAGGAACTTTTATGAGCAGAAGTTAAAATTCCTATCAAGCAATATTATGGTTGCTTTCACAGCGGCTCCTGGGGAAAAAATCACATTTTCATAAGTAATCACTTCTTTCTCTTCTCAGTAGCAGATAGTAGGTGGATAATCTGTCTTTTTTTTTCTTTCCATTTTCAGAATTTGAGAGCCTTATCTAAAAAGAGTTTTTTAAAAAAATAATGATGGCGGGGCAGGTATTCGTATTATTGAATGGTAATGGTGAACTGAAATTGTCAGTTGCATAACATTTCTTACTAAAGACATATAGAGGTTATGCATATTGAATGAAGACTTCCCAGAACATCATTTTTTGATGATACCTGGAAACTTTATTAAACTGGATCTTGACAAAAAAAATCAATTTCATGAAAACTCTTCCACTTAAGTAGAGGATTTGCCATAAAAAATCATTCACCATATTTTTCCTATCAGAGAGTTCTCATGATCAATAATAGAAGTTTCTTGTGCCTGTGAGTTCAATGTCTTCTGTTTTTTTTTCAGCAGCAAGCAACTTTGACTGTTGCTTTCGATATACACATCACATTCTGCCCCAGAAAGCCATAGTGGGCTTCAGACAGCAGCTGGCTAATGAAGGTTGTGACATTAATGCTGTTATGTAAGTTATTTATCAGTTTTAATCCAACTATGTCTAGGAATATTGGAGAACTTCAGCTATAATTACTTGTGGGGGGCTTTTTGAGTTAATGTAAGAAATAGCCTTATTTCATATCTACTCAAGTTTTAGAGTGAAATAATTAAAGAATTCAGCTTCTTAGATAGTATCAGACAGAGATCAGTTTCTAAAATAAAAGTTCACCATGAAGTATAATACATGGAAAACTTCTATTTTGAAATGAATATCTACTGGAATACGGTGGAGACTATACTGCTACATGTAAGATCCATATAGGATGTCATACATCAGGATGACAATAAACAGTTGACCAGGTACATACATTTATATATAAATGCCCATATATATGTATATGCTCAGTAGCAAAATTTGAAAACAGTTCTCAGCCCTCATCCTCCCCTTATTGTGCAGTCATCTGCTAGATTGCACAGAAAGTCAGAAAGAATCCCTTTCATGTCTTGCGTCAAGATTTGTTATAAGCATTTCTTCCTTTCCTCTCATCTTTCACCAACATGCTTAGCACATCCAGAAATCAACTAGAATATGAAATTTCCATGACATGTTCTGTGAAGAAATGAAAGAAAATATTTAAAAACCTCACTAATGCAAACAAAAACTTTTGACTTTTCAGCTTGTACACAAAAAAGAAATTAGCCGTGTGTGCCGATCCAAAGCAAACCTGGGTGAAGAGAGCTGTGCGGAGTCTCAGGTAAGAATCCCTAGGGGTGGCTACCCCTTCTCCAAACAGGGAGGGAAGATGAGTGTGAAGGGATTCTGGGCCTGCTGGAACTCTTCAGACTGCCTACACTGGATTTCAGAAGGGGAAATTTAGGTTAAACAATGCAAACAAAAATTTTACTCTAATAGGTCATCACCCTCATCATCATTGCCAGCCTTAAGTTAGTGGGTTTTTTTCACATGTCTTTGTCCCTTGCACATTTGATAGGCTCTACCTATTAATTCCCCTTTCCAGCTTTCATGACTTTTGGCAGATTTCTAACAGATGAAGAATCAATATTAGTTAGAAAGAGACTAACCATCCTGGTTTATATCAATATCACACATTTTATCACGAGATGACACTTCGCACCATTATGCCAGAGACTCAACTCAGAAGCCCCAAATCAGTGTTCTCATCCTGTTCTCTTTGTTAACTGACTTCTGTCGGACAAGGCTGTACACTCTCAACCTCTGTTTCTAATGCAGACTCTGAACTGCTTTGCATATTGAGAGAGATTGATGGTCATGAAGCTACCCGTAGGTCACAAAGTTATCTCTATGGTCCGGACACCCCTCCATCACTCACACTTTTCTTCTCTTACTACAGCCAAAAAGTCAAGAAGATGTGAAAAATGATGGTCTTCCATCATTTATGGAATTGGACACAGTCCAAGGACAAAAAGAACCTAGCTGGAGTTGGAGGATTCATACGTGTGTCTAGCAGTCATCTGATTTGCAGCTCACTGGACTTGTCTGATGGATTATGTTGATTCATATTGCATCACAGTTTGCTTTGTTTAAGCTCATGTTAAACTGTATTTTATTGTTAAGTTATTTATAGCTTCAGGTTTTCTATGTTTAGTTATTTAATGCCAATTTTTCATAAGCTACATGGCTTAATGCAAAATATAAATATTATGTTTGGGGCAATAAGATTCTACGGGCCTTCTTGCAAGCAATAAGCTATTTTTAGAAACTATTTAATTTTCTTCTGAGTATTTAATGTTTTTTCTTAATTGGAATTGTCTTGTCAGAGAACATGGTTCTAAGAATAAATATTGAAAATAAAATATCTAAGAAGTTACTTGTTGTCTGAGTCATATATCTTTGTCGAGCTGTTCACTGAACATATTTGAAGGTGCAGGGAGGATGAATGTCTTCTGGAAAGTTGTTTCTTCACTAACTTCTGTGGGTTTTCAGCTTTTTTTCTATCCCTCATGGGCCTGGGATTGATTTTATATTAATTACAGTAAAAAAATTGCTCATTTTAATTTGAAAGTCATCCAAAAAATTAGAAAGTTCTTATAGTTGAGACTCCTAACCTGGTGCTTATTGATATAAAAATTTAAAAATAAGCATATAAGACCATAAACTGTGGGATGGTAGAAACATTTAGAAGAAATCACTCAGTCTGTCTTCCTATTGTCAACTAGTGATTTCACCTAGGAATATTCTTTATTTCTGAGTCACTTCTAAGGTACCTATAAATTGAAAAAAAAATCGCTGCTGAGGAAGGAACTAGAACTTAAGTGCTTAGAAAGCAGAGGGGAGACTTCTAACAGGGAGTCACCAAAGAGAATCCAGCAAGAAGATGAAGGGCCCTGATACATATAGCTGTCCTGGTGTTCATGCATCGAAGTTTTCCAAAGTCTCCACAGCCCTCCAGAGAGTGTGCCTCAGTTTCTAAAGAGCATGAAAGATCATGGGAGGCAGGAATAGTGACCACTCCCCTGCACAGAGTCCAGATGCATGGATCCATAGTTCAAGGCAGAGATGGGTCATTATTTGATGAAGAGCCAAAGGAGTCAGTGGCTTGGTGTGCCCTACAGACAGCTCCGTGCCCAGGAATAGTAATCCTGAGTCATCAGGGAAAGTATGCCCAACATCCTGTATTTAGTAACCACAGGTCATTATGCGCCAGATGCCGGGGTCAAGGGCTAGAGAAAGACGAGGTGACTTAAGATTTGGTAACATAGATAATTAGGGTTGAGCCCTGTGCAAAAGGGAGAGATGGCAGTAGCTCAGCTATTTATTACCACACATGGTGACAAGCGCTTTCATAAAGAAAGTCATGGGGTGTCATTGGGCATCATTAGCAAGGACTCAAGGAAGAGTAGAATATTTCAGTTTCCCCATGCTTAATGGCTGATTTTGTGTTTTTGAAGTATGCAAAAGGTCTGGCCTTGGAGCCAACATATGAAGGACCAGTAGGAGGTAACCAGTTGGAAAGGGGGAAGCAGGGAATGTTTGGAAACATCCGGGAGCATGTTTTAGTTGTCATGATATCTGAAGGTGAGGTCCCACAGGCATTCCGTGGGCTGGGTCAGGATGCTAAACCTACGGGAATGCGCACGCTACTTCTACACAATGAAGGATTGTCCCACCTAGATGTTAATCATGCCACCATTGAACCACCAGAATATAATCAAAGAGTGGAGTTTAGGTTAGGTCAAACGCTTACCTTAAACTAGGCACAGTGGTTTGAGCTTGACTGTGGAATTACCGAACCACCCCTGGCAAAGTCAAATCAGATGGGTTCTCTGACAACAAAATGAAGGGGGGAGGGTAAGTGAGAAGCAGGTGCCATAGATATCTGAGATGATCAAGGTAAGAAATGGCAAAACCTCACTTAAAGCCAAGTTGGAAAGGCACCCAAGAGATGCCTGAGAACCCTGAGGATTCCTAGACCCACTCCTGCCCGCTCCCACCTGACATCGTCTCTTGGCACTGCGCAGCCCGACAGAACCATGGTCAGGGATTGGCACATTTGGCTGACAGCTGAAAAGGAATGCATTTTTATTAGTATCTCGGAGTCTGAATTCTTTGGGACGATGTATCCTAATAGCTCAGAGGCAAGTTTCTACAGGCCGAAATAGCCAGGGGGGAAGTCTGGCTTCTTTTGCAAAATGAGTATGTAGGTGACAGGTGCTGAGCATACATTCCTGGGTGGAGTAGGTGAACAAGTTGGTGGTATCCTACAGGACTCACACGGCCTCTTCCTTAAGCTTTGCCCCAGAGTGCAGAATGGAGATCTGCCTTTATAATTTGAATTATTATTTTTTATAAATACAATGAATTTATATGCTTACTTCTTCTCCTACCTACTTCTATCACCCTCCCATCCCACCCCACAAGTTCTTTTTTCCATCCAGTCTTGCCCATTCCCATGTTCCCCCTCCTCCCCATGTGTGTAATCTATTGAGCCCCATCCCGGACATCTGTATTGGCAAGTGCCTGGGGCTTGCTGGCGAATGAACAATCCACCAGTGGGCAGACTGTTGAGTAAGGAAGCTCCCCTTCTTGTCTATGGCA
Organism: Typhlomys cinereus; assembly: GCA_023101885.1. Lineage (NCBI taxonomy): Eukaryota > Metazoa > Chordata > Mammalia > Rodentia > Platacanthomyidae > Typhlomys > Typhlomys cinereus. Next base: position 2,200,386 of record JALPQD010000201.1, read on the forward strand.
CCAGTCACAAACAGTCTCTCAGAGTGTTGCCTATCTTTGAAATTCCCCTGTTGAGGAGGTCTGGTGGAAGGAGGCGTTGCTGCCTCAAGCAGCAGCCACCATTCATATCAGACCTTCCCCGAACAAGAGCTCAATATAATTTGAGTATTTAATGTGCTGCTTTTACTGGACTGACCGGGTCCACAAGGTGGCTTTCAATTCGAAGCTATTTTGTTCTTTTCATTTTGGAAAGTGAATATCTTTCCATTTGGCTTTTATTTGAGGTATAATTTGCATGCACTGAAATATGCCCGTCTTACATGTGCAGCTTCATGCATTTTCACATCAGCAAATACCTGTGTGATAGCTCCACCCTAGTGAGAGTAAACATTGTTAGTGCTTTGCTATGCCCTCTTTTGTCTGCAAGCCTGGGGTAACTATTGTCTGGATCTATTTCACAGTAGATTAGTTTGCCTCTGCTTGAGTTAATATATCTGAAGCCATGAATATATCTGAAGCCATGCAGAACATACTCATTGGTGTCTGGTTTCTTTTGCTAGAATCTCCCTTTTAACTTATTTTCAATTTATATTAACTTTTCAATTGCACATGTATTTCATGAGATCCTTTTCATTCTGAGAGTTGAGTAATGGTGATATGTAAATAAGAGTGATAAAGTCCACCAAATCCTAGATTCCAGTAGGTAGGAGTAGAGTATGCCTTTGCTTGATACCTAGTCAGCACCCATTGGATTTGAATAGTTTTTATGTAA